>CM053037.1:192715563-192744103 GCA_028564925.1 Lithobates sylvaticus | reverse complement strand
AGTTTTGGTGTGCGCCCGTCTCTTGGCAGGTTTGCTGTAGTGCCATATTCTTTCCATTTGGGTATGAAAGATTTGATGGCGCTCCTCGGGATCATCAAAGATTTGGATATTTTTTTTTTATAACCTAACCCTGACTTGTACTTCTCAACAACATTGTCCCTTACTTGTTTGGAGAGTTCCTTGGTCTTCATGGCAGTGTTTGGTTAGTGGTGCCTCTTGCTTAGGTGTTGCCGCCTCTGGGGCCTTTCAAAAAGGTGTGTCTATGTAATGACAGATCATGTGACACTTAGATTGCACACAGGTGGACATCATTTCACTAATTATGTGACTTCTGAAGGTAATTGGTTGCCCCAGAGATTTTTATGGGCTTTATAACAAAGGGGGGTGTCAGGCTGCTACGTACCTGACCGGCGAGTCCGCTTGGGTAGAGGGAGGTCTCCCGTATGGGTCCGACTCTCGGCCCCTGGAGGTGGGTACAGGAGGCGCGGGAGTCAGGAAGGGTAAGAGAGCCTGGTAGAGGGGTCCCGGGTGCTGGTAGTAGGAGATCCACAGGTAGCAAGATGTGGTACTGGGATGCAGGCACAGATCACTGAGCAGGAATATAGGCAGGCAGGTCTGGGTTCAAGCAGGGTTCAGCAACGTTCGGGCGGCAAGGTACAGAGGAGCAGGCAGAAGGATAGTCAAAGCAGGCCGGGGTCTGGGGCAGGCAGAGGTCCAGGGAGTCCAAAGGTAAGCCGGGTCGTAAGGTAATCAGGATACAGGATACTGGAGTAAGGTCACTGGTGAGCTGAAGATTAGGCAGCACTGGCCAACGGGCGCTGCCTGATTAAGTAGGCCGGTCAGCACCAAACAGTGCGCGCGCACCCCACGTTTTTTTATTACTGAAAAATAGTTTTATGTATATATTTTTTCTAATTTTACTTCACCAACTTAGACTATTGAGTTCTGATCACATATAATTCAGATTAAAAAAACAGTGAACTAAAGGCTGTAATGTAACAAAATAGGTAAAAAGAAAAAAGGGGGGGTGCATATTTTTGCAAGGCTCTGTACATCAGCTGCATTTACAACATGTTACAGTATTTTATTTTCGTATTTTTGTGGTGTTTCATAGGTTACAGTCACTTCACCTAAAACCCCAAATGAAGTTTCACTCCTTATTTTTGTACTCCTGCACTCCTACATATTAGGATTTGTGACTAATTTCTGCTTAGAAAAGATGTAAAAATACCTTTTTGTACCAGAAAAATGACTAAGTAACTCGCGGTAATGAAAACATTTGCATGCACTTTCTTGCCCTGACCACTTATTGACATTTTCTTGCAGGGAAGAACAATGTGACGAGCTGTCACACAACAACAAAAAGGCGGGCTGGAAGAATTCGAGCGTATTTCAGATTACTTTCATTGTTTTCCTTTCTGTCCTCCAAAAAAAAACTGACTAAACCACATTACTCCTCGAAACAGAGAAGAGCCTCTTGTCATTTCTACACCTTTCCACTTTCATATATACTGTATTTTTCCATAGAGCTAAAACCCCCCTTTGTTACATTACTTTGTGATATTGCCCACCTTCTAGACATGTGCGATTAGTTTCGTACGAATCCGAATTACGAATTTTTACGAATACGAATTCTGTACGAAATTTCGTTTACGAATTTCGGATCCAAATTATCCGAATCCAAACTACCAAATGATGAATTTCAACTAATATTAAAGAAATTATAGCGGATATAACGAATGATTCGAATGAATTCGAGATTCAGTATAACGAATATCGACACTCTACGAATAATAAGGAATTATCCAAAAACGTATTAACTTTACATAACACAAGTCTATTGTCTATTGTTCACCAATCACTCAGAGGAAGTACGAAATACGAAATTTCGTATTCGTAAACAAAATTTCGTATTTCGTACTTCCTCTGAGTGATTGGTGAACAATAGACAATAGACTTGTGTTATGTAACGTTAATCCGTTTTCGGATAATTCGTTATTATTCGTAGAGTGTCGATATTCGTAACGATTCGTAACTATATTAACGATTTGTAACAATTCGTACAAAATTTGTATTTCGTACGAATCCGAATAAAATTTCATACACAAATTACGAATTACGATTTTTTTTTTTATACGGAACGGAACAAAACAAAAACTAATTTTTTGACGGCTCCCATGTCTACCACCTTCCAAAACAAAAGCACACAGGACACATCCACTCTTTCAAATAAACAATTGTTAACTGTATCGAAAAAGTGAAATACCAAAATAACGAGTAATAACTCATTTTCATTACCACTTGCTGACCATGCACTGTAGTTTTACCGATACAGTGCGGGCGGCTTGCGCAGAATAACGTGTGTATATATATATATATATATATATATATGTATGTATATATATATATATATATATATATATATATATATATATATATATATATATACACACATACACATAGGGGCGGACTGACCATTCGGGCACTGCCCGAGGGCTCCCGGGCCACTAGGGGGCCCCATCAGGGTTGCCAGCCTCAGTAAAAAAAAATTTACATCTGTCTCTGAAATGTCCCTTACCGACATCCTTTTGGTCTAAAAATCCCGAGATTATAGCTGCCCCACCTCTCCAGTACCTTCTCAGCTTCTCAAATGTATGTGTATACTGTGTGATTGTATACTGTGTGGCCCCATAATCTCCTATTGCCTGGGGGACCCATGTGTTGTCAGTCAGCCCCTGTATATATATATAAAAAAATTGCATTGATTACTGTAAAAATTCGACTGTCAGTGAAGGGGTTAACCACTAGGTGACGCTGTAAGGGTTAGGTGTGTCCTAGGGAGTGATTCTAACTGTGGGGGGGGGGGGGTGGCACGTCACTGATCACCACACCCTATTACAGGGAGCTGTGATCAGTGACAGTGTCATTAGGCAGAATGGGGAGATGCTTGTTTACATTACCCGTTCTTCCTCACTGCGATCACGGTCACAGAGCTCCCGGCGGGTGCGCGCGCTTAATGGGCAATGTACAGGTACATTAATCTGCCTGTACGTGCCCTTCTACCGCAGTATATCTGCGTGAGGCGGTCGGGAGGCAGTTATGCAGCCCAAGTAGGAATCATCTATTTGTTTTTTTATGTATTACAGGTACTTATATAACGCTGTCAATTTACACAGCACTTTACATCTCTATTGCACGTTCACATCAGTCCCTGCCCTCAGGGAGCTTACAATCTAAGGTCCCTAACTCACATTCATAGATACCAGTGGCAGCTGGTGCTAAAATATTTTGGGGGGGCGCAAACAAACTGAAAAAAAAATTAAAAAAACATCAAACACAGCCATTTTGCCATCAATTGCAGCCACTGTGCCATCGAACACTGCCACTGTGCCATCAAACGCAGCCACCGTGCCATCAAACGCAGCCGCTGTGCCATCAAAGGCAGCCACCGTGCCATCAAAGGCAGCCACCGTGCCATCAAAGGCAGCCACCGTGCCATCAAACACAGCCACCGTGCCATCAAACACAGCCACCGTGCCATCAAACGCTGCGACTGTGCCATCTAATGCAGCCGCTGTGCCATCTAATGCAGCCACTGTGCCCAAACGCTGCCACTGTGCCCATCAAAGGCTGCGACTGTGCCATCTAATGCAGCCACTGTGCCCAAACGCTGCCACTGTGCCCATCAAAGGCTGCGACTGTGCCCATCAAACGCTGCCACTGTGCCCATCAAAGGCTGCGAGTGTGCCCATCAAACGCTTCCAGTGTGCCATCAAATGCAGCCAGTGTGCCCATCAAATGCTGCCAGTGTGCCAAATGCTGCCAGTGTGACAGTGTGCCCCTCGCCCGCTCGCGATCTGCCCCGCACTTACCCTGTCTTGTGGGGCAGCGGGTGACGGCAACAAGCGGGTCCTTCATGCGTCTCCTGCACTTCTTCTCCTGTCCTCTCCTCCCGCCAGGCGTCCAATAGCGGCACCTGTTGTTTCAGTCAATCAGGTCACAGGTAACCAGACCTGAGCAACCTGATTGGCTGTGAGGCGGGTCAGTGTTAGGGAAGCAATGTATTCGGTTCTCTAACACACCAATGAGTAATCAGCGAACGCACAGCAGTGCGCTCGCTGTTTACCCTTTTGGAAGCCTATTAGAGCCCATGGCTCTAATCAGGAAGCCTATTTGAGCCTATGGCTCTAATCAGGCCTTTCCAAAGAAACCCGCCGCTGTAATTCATATGCCCGGTGCCCGACAAGGGGCCGGGCACATGAATAGGGGGAGGCAGCACGACCATAGATAGATTCATGCAATGCATGGATCTATCTATGTGAGAGAGAGCGAGTGACAGGAGAGGGGGGGCGGTGCTCCTGCGCCCTTTATGGACGCACCACCGCTGATAGATACACATGCTAGGTCCAATGTATCCAGGAGTCAATTAGCCTACCAGCATGTCTTTGAAGTGTGGAAGGAAACCGGAGTACCCGGGAAAAACCCATGAGAACATACAATAGCTAGGATCTCTTATGCCGCGTACACACGGTCGGAATTTCCGATGGAAACAGTTACCGATGGGAGCTTTTCATCGGAATTTCCGACCGTGTGTACGCCCATCGGTCTTTTTCTGTCGGAATTTCCGATGGACTTTGGATTGAGAACCTGTTCTTATTTTTCCGACAGAAAACCTTTCTATCGGATTTTCCGATCGTGTGTATGCAATTCCGACACGCAAAATCCGACGCACGCTCGGAAACAATTCGACGCATGTTCAGAAGCATTAAACTTCCCTTTTATAGTGCTGTCAGACGTGTGCTATGCCGCGGTGTTATTGACCGTCGGAATTGTAGTTCTGCAACAGTTTGAGCGAAATTCCGTCGGAATTCCGACGGGAAAACCATCAGCACTTTTTCCGACGAGAATTCCGACCGTGTGTACGCGGCATTATTTCACTTTTGAACCTTACTGTATACAACTCAAATTCTAAATTTATTTTCAAGTTCAAATTCGTTCCGATTTATTTTCGGATTCGTTACCATTGTGATTCGGAAATGCGAATACAACCGAATCTCCGAATAACAAAGATTTCATCTGAATTTCCATTCGTAACAAAACAAATCGCACATGTCTAATCGAGGGTTCTTGTCTTCGGGTCTCAAGGTTTTCTCTTTGAATGGTATCAGATATTAGGTGTTGCCCTATATCAGTGATGGCGAACCTTTTTGAGCTCGAGTGCTTAAACTGAAATAAATACATTGGTTTTGTGTTGCAAAGTGCCAACACGGCAATTCGCGAGAGAGGGGGGGCTGAGCGAAAGAGAGGGGTTGTGTGAGAGAGGGGGGTGGTGTGAGAGAGTGAGAGAGAGAGAGAGAGAGAGAAGGGTGTATGATAGAGAGAGAGTTGACAGCGAAAGTGAGGGGTGTGAGAGATGCTGAGAGAGGGAGGGGGGGGCTGAGAGAGAGGGGGGGCTGAGAGAGAGGGGGGCAGAGAGAGAGGGGTGTGTGAGAGATATGCTGAAAGAGAACAGAGAGAGGGAGAGGGGCTGAGAGGGGGAGGGGGCAGAGAGAGAGGGAGGGGAGAGAGGGAGGGGGGCAGAGAGAGAGGGAGGGGGGCAGAGAGAGAGAGGGGTGTGATAGATATGCTGAGAGAGAGGGGGAACAGAGAGGGGGGGGGGCTGAGAGAGAGGGAGGGGAGCTGAGAGAGGGAGAGGGGTGTGAGAGAGATGCTGAGAGAGAGGGGCAACAGAGAGAGGGAGGGGCTAAGAGAGAGGGGTGTGAGAGAAATGATGAGAGAGGTGAGCTGAGATAGAGAGAGAGAGAGAGAGAGAGAGAGAGAGAGAGAGAGAGAGAGAGAACAGGAAAGAGAGAGAGAGAGAGAGAGAGAGAGAGAGAGATGGGGGACAGAGAGAGAGGGGTGTGAGAGAGGGGGAACAGAGAAAGAGAAGGGGGACACAGAGAGAGGGGTGCAAGAGAGATGCTGAGAGAGGGGTGAGCTGAGAGAGAAGGGGAACAGAGAGAGGGGGACACAAAGAGGGGGGACGGAAAAAGAGGGGGGCTGAAAGAGAGGGAGGGGGGCTGAGCGGAGAGAGACCTCTAGCTCTGTCTTGGACCCTCTTGTGTGCCCACAGAGATGGCTCTGCGTGCCAGCTTTGGCACGCGTGCCATAGGTTCGCCATCACTGCCCTATATGATGAACAATAGTTAAGATAAAATTACCGTAATCAAAAGAGACAGTGTAGAGAAATTAATAAATGGCCTTGATCAATATGTTCCATTTCTATCGGATGTTTTTTTGCACCTAGAATGCTGCTGTTTTTCTTTGGGGCTTCTTTGTTGGTAAAAGCTCAAATTTTTTTACTGCGGTGAGTATTTTCACCGTTCCTCTACGAGTGCTCTGGGCTCCAGATGTGCGTTACGACCAACAACTGCAGGCCATTAAAGTGTGGATGATGTTGCCGAGTGAGTAAATCTTAGGGTAACCGTAAACTTCTAGCAGTGAAACAATAGGACAGGTGCAAGCCGCTCCCCGCTGATCCGACTTGAACTACACGATCGACCGGACTCTACAACAGCGCCTGGGCCCGGGCGCACAAAACACGCTATGACAGACTAGAACAGGCCGGACAAACGTGAGAAAGCCAAAGCCATACATAACTCTGGAATCTCTACTGAGAAATAAACGTCCCAGGTGCCTTGTGAAAGACTACAAACCAAAAGAAACAAAGGTTCAGCTGTCTTACCATAATCTCACAATGTGCCCGGGTTCTTTTTTTTTGTCCTAAACAGGTTACACCTGTTACAATCGAATTGTATAAATCGCCTTTAGCTCTGCCAACAACAACAAAGATGAGAGATCTTATAAAATTGGATAAAAGTGGAATGGATTGATGAATGCATTGTCCTTACACTCAAGAGTCGCTGCTAAATTTGAAGGAGACTACAGAGATTGTAGAATCAGAATGCAGACCGTGTGATTAGCTTTACGAAACTGCTCCACTATCACCAACTGCCACTTATCACACTCCAATGTCTTTAACTGACATTTTCCAGAGCAGCTGTCAATCTGACCAATGGACACAGTATACTAAATAATGGCGAACTAAATATCTATATAGAGAAATCAGGACCTCCTTCCTCCCGCTGGTGATCCCTCTAGTGATATAAAGATTTATATAGGGAAATCAGGACCTCCTTCCTCCTGCTGGTGACCCTTCTAGTGATATAAAGATTTATATAGAGGAATCAGGACCTCCTCCCTCCAGCTGGTGATATAAAGATCTATATAGAACAATCAAACCTCCTTCCTCCTGCCGGTGACCCTCTAGTGATATAAAGATCTATATAGAGAGGAATCAGGACCTCCTTCCTCCTGCTGGTGATCCCTCTAGTGCAGGGGTCTTCAAACTACGGCCCTCCAGTTGTTCAGGAACTACAATTCCCATCATGCCTAGTCATGTCTGTGAATGTCAGAGTTTTACAATGCCTCATGGGATGTGTAGTTCTGCAACAGCTGGAGGGCCGTAGTTTGAGAATCCCTACTCTAGTGATATAAAGATCTATATAGAGGAATCAGGACCTCCTTCCTCCTGCTGGTGATCCTTCTAGTGATATAAAGATTTATATAGAGGAATCAGGATCTCCTTCCTCCTGCTGGTGACCCCTCTAGTGATATAAAGATTTATATAGAGGAATCAGGACCTCCTTCCTCCCGCTGGTGATCCCTCTAGTGATCTAAAGATCTATATAGGGAAATCAGGACCTCCTTCCTCCTGCCGGTGATCCCTCTAGTGATATAAAGATCTATATAGAGGAATCAGGACCTCCTTCCTGGTGCTGGTGATCCCTCTAGTGATATAAAGATCTATATAGAGGAATCAGGACCTTCTTCCTCCTGCTGGTGACCCCTCTAGTGATATAAAGATCTATATAGAGGAATCAGGACCTCCTTCCTCCTGCTGGTGACCCCTCTAGTGATATAAAGATCTATATAGAGGAATCAGGACATCCTTCCTCCCGCTGGTGACCCCTCTAGTGATATAAAGATCTATATAGAGGAATCAGGACCTCCTTCCTCCTGCTGGTGATCCCTCTAGTGATATAAAGATCTATATAGAGGAATCAGGACCTCCTTCCTCCCACTGGGGACCCCTCTAGTGATATAAAGATCTATATAGAGGAATCAGGACCTCCTTCCTCCCACTGGGGACCCCTCTAGTGATATAAAGATCTATATAGAGGAATCAGGACCTCCTCCTCCTGCTGGTGACCCCTCTAGTGATATAAAGATCTATATAGAGGAATCAGGACCTCCTTCCTCCCACTGGGGATCCCTCTAGTGATATAAAGATCTATATAGAGGAATCAGGACCTCCTTCCTCCTGCTGGTGACCCCTCTAGTAATATAAAGATCTATATAGAGGAATCAGGACCTCCTTCCTCCTGCTGGTGACCCCTCTAGTGATAACTAAAGATCCATATAGGATAATGAAGCCCTTCTTCTTCCTTCCGGTGACTTTAGAAGAAAAGGGGTCAGGTACAATCTTCAGTACAATAGGGTTTGTTGGCAGTCCCTTGATGGGCTGCATAACACAATGCACATGAACATGTGACATGACATAGGTTAAAAAAACTGCAAAGATATAAATGGGTCCTCAAATATTAGACAAACTTTGAAATTTAGGCTGTCTTCATATCATTTGGCCCATTTGCACAGCGTTAGCAGACTCTTAATTTGCAACACAAATTAACTTGCAGGCAGTGACACACTGCAACGGATAGCAGGGGCCCCATTGGCAGCAGCTATTGTGTAACATGTTCCACATTGGTCATACAGTCCCAGGCTGAGCACACAACGGGTCTCCAATTGAAGTCACCATCCTCGCAGAATTATTTTCCCAGCAGGATCATTTTCACTGAACCGTGAGCCCTCAAATCATAGCCAAGTTCTGGTGGTCGGAACGGAATACTGGAACAAACACTACCACCGCTTATTACACCCAAATGCTGGGAAAGCTTTGAGTTGTAAACTGTGGTAACAGTGTGGGAGTGAGAGAAAATGAAAAATGGCCGCCCTTCGGAATGCCTGAACTGTAAACGTGTAAAAGTCTCCATCCTGGGTCCGTTATTAGCCGAGATGACTAGATTTAACTGGCTAGCGCGGGCAAGGCAGTGTTTAGCACCCTTGCCTTGGCGCACTGGAGCCCTGAGCTGGAATCCCTACAAGGATACTATCTGCATCGAGTATGCATGTTCCTGTATGTATGTGTGGGTTCTGTCTCAGAAAAAAGGGGGAGCACTGTGAGCGGTCTGGCTAATGAGACACTGCTGAACTTGTGTAATTTCTGAACCCCTGGAGCAGGCGGGGGACTTTATACCCTGTTTTGGGACAAGGTAATGCTGGCGGTGAGCCAAGGTTTTGCTTTTGTGTCTCAGAACAAAAGAGGGGGAATCCCTATAACCGCACGTCCACATAGTCCCTAGAATCTGTGTAATGCCCTGTACACAGGATAGGATTTTCCGACAACAAAATCCATGTTTTTTTTCCGACGGATGTTGGCTCAAACTTGTGTTGCATACACGCGGTCACACAAATCTTGTCAGAAATATCAAACATCAAGAGCGCGGTGACGTACCACACGAGCGATGAGCCAAGAAAAATTAAGTTCAATAGCCAGTGCGGCTCTTCTGATTGATTCTGAGTATGCGTGGAACTTTGTGCATCGGAATTGTCTACACACGATCGTAATTTACGACAACGGATTTTGTTGTTGGAAAATTTGAGAACCTGCTCTCAAATTTCGTGTGACGGAGATTCCGATTGAAAATGTCCGATGGAGCCTACACATGGTCGGGATTTCCAACAACAAGCTCCCATAGAACATTTTCCGTCGGTAAATCCTATTGTGTACACAGGGCATTAGAGTGGCAACCTCAGCCTGGACTCCAGCCAGGCCACGTGCCCAACAAATTTTGCTCTGCCCCTCAAAGCCTAGCCATAGGAGAGTGCTGGACTGCTTTGTTTATTTCATGCTGAAGATCAGCTATTTTTTGTTTGCCTTTTGAAAAAAAAAAGGACTGTTTAGCCGGCTATAGACGGTTCGAATCTTGGCTGGTTCAGCAGGAACTGGACAAGATTCGAACCATGTATGGGCAAGCTGATTGTACCCAAGTTAATTAATCAACCAGCCTGCCGGATTTCACATGTGATTATATAACAGCTGCTAGCAATAATCACTGTGTTCTCCCGATGAGGATAGCTCCCCCCCCCCCCCGTGACGGACCCCCGTACTCAAGATGTCCGCCGTAAATGCTTCCTCTGTCCGGTACCACACAATCCAAGACCCTTTAGCCCACCCAGTCACCAGACAACACCAGTGTAGATTGACAAACAACAAACTGATTTATTATCACACATGGACACAACAGATAAAATAAATCAGAGACTCTTTCCCCCACCCTTGGAAAAGAGCGCAGGTTAAACTGTCCAATGATAACAGACACACAGGTCAGGTGTGTTCAACTTCTCATCAGTAAACAGTCTTATCAGCAGGGGGTCTGCTGGAGGAATCCCCCCCCCCCTCCATAGAGATACACATCCTGTGATATCCAAGGCAGACAGACACAATAGAACATTGGAATACAGCCACACCCCAAACGATCACAGCAAAGAGTCCACAACAAAATGAGACAATATATACAAGATTGAGTCACATAGTTACATAGTTAGCTAGGCCGAAAAAAGACACAAGTCCATCCAGTTCAACCATAAAAAAAAAGAAATAAATAAAAATAAAATATATCGTACAATCAAATAAACCCCATTCTATACCCACAGCTGATCCAGAGGAAGGCAAAAAAAAACCCCAAAAGAGCATGCTCCAATCTGCTACTGCAGGGGAAAAAAAATCCCTTCCTGATCCCCGAGAGGCAATCGGATTTTCCCTGGATTCTGATAAGTACAGATCAGACTGGATTTCTCATTCACCTTGAAAAGAGTATTGTTCCCTTAAAATCCATGGCCCATAATCGTAAGGCAAGAGGCTAGCATCCAGTCCTCTTCAAAAGCCTCTGCCCAGGTCTGTCACACCCCCACCTTGCCGGAAGAGCACAATGTGGTTGATTTACGAAGGGCAACTAGACTGTGCAATCTGCAAGTGCAACTGCTCCAGAGATTAGTAAATGAGGTAAACCTTCACTTTGCAAAGAATACCCAATTACATGTAAGGAAAATAAAAAAAAGTGTATTTTTGCTTGTGTAGCGGCCATAACCCCTTGAGGGGCGGCCTTGACTTTTGGGCTTACCAGTTACCTCTGCTTGGCTTGTCGGTGAATGTCCAGGGGTTCCCAGTGTTAGTACCAAACAACTTTGGATGCTGACACAATAAAAGTCCTTTTGAAGGTTTTTATTCTTGCAGTGGTAACATCCAACATAACACAGTCTCAGATAGGAATAGAGGGTACGGGTGAAGAAACTCAGGCACCTTGAACTGCTGACATCCATAGAATGTCTCTAATCAACCCACAGCTAATCAACAGCTGGGCACTTCAATGCCAGACAAACCTCTAGCCAGAGGTTTGGCAGCCAACAATGTGATCCAGAAACTTGCACAAAGTCTCTGACACAGAATAAACTTGCAACCGAAGGTGAATAGGAACCTTTCCCACAGTACCTGGAACTTTCTCTGTCTCCTTGGCAGTACTGTGGAAGTGTGGATTCTTTAGTGTCCATACAACTCAGCTCCCAGGCTCTTACTGAGATGCCAGCTTGTTGGACCTCCTCCGAAGAGTCCTCCCCTGGTCACTTGTATGAGTTGCCGTGTCCCTCCAATACTGAGAGCACACCGGGACACCTTGAATCCTCCTTCAGTTACTGGGCCTCGGGCTAACCGGCTCCGAGACTCGGGAACCGACGGATCCCCACCCCAGACCATGCGGGTCTATGGGGTTAGTCAAACTGACCATGTTTGCGGGACGGCAAACGCTCCTAGGCCCAGGACCCCTCGCGGGGCTACCCCGGTCCAGAACCAGGAAACAGGACTGCGGCCGAACCCCCCGAACACGTGACTTCAGCACCTTTAGTACCCCTTCCCCAGACTACACAGCAGGGCCAGACGTGCCCACGGATTGGCTCTGGGGAAGACTGATACCAAAGACGTCCAACCAGGCCTGGTTCTAGGCCTGTCATGGGGGCCTCACTGCACACATGACCAGGCAGAACCCTAGTACAGCCCAGCCAAACTGATGCCAAAGTAAACCTGTACAATTAACCCTCAGAAACCCATTACTGTTCTGAGGGAAAAAACTAAAAATTTCCACGCATAGCGCACACTTGTCCAAGTGTGACCGCTACACTTATTTATTTATTACAGGATTTATATAGCGCCAACAGTTTTTGCAGCGCTTTACAATATAAAAAGGGAGACAATACAGTTATAATAAAATACAAGAGGATTAAGAGGGCCCTGCTCGGAAGAGCTTACAATCTAATCTAATCTGTACACTTGCACATGATTGGATGGTGGAAGTCAGCAGAGCTTCCCCTCATTTACTAAGCTTTGGAGCAACTGCACTTGCAGAGTGCAACTGCAAAGTGCATAGTCTAGTTGCCTTTAGTAAATTTGCAAAGTGCATAGTCTAGTTAGGCCCCTTTCACACCGTTTTTAGTAAATCAACACAAATGGCTCAGAGGGAGGCGAATGGGGGATGTGTGGATGGGGGAAAGGAGCGAATCCTCGCCTGCGGGGGTTAAAACCGCACCACTCGTGGCCGAATACCGCGGGAAGGGAAATTGCTCCGTCTATAGCCGGCCTTAGTCTTACCATACACAGCAGCATTCTGTGCAAAAGCTACATATCAATATTTGTATTCACACAGATTAGCACAGATCACGCACACAATGAAATAAATGCACTGTTTTGAAAGGCCAAGTGTAAAAAAAAAAAAATAAATGAAAAGCTGCTTCATGCCTTAGTACATATTTCGGTTTAGCGGTATCTTCGAAAATACACAAGAAAAAAGGATGAAGACAGTCTGCAGCGAGGAGGAAGAATTAAAAAAAAAAAAAAAAACGTGTGCTATGTGACTTTGTGTAACCCTGGAAAGTAGATTCCAGAGAGAAGGTATAAATACCTCGCCATTATCGCGCTTTTCCGTCCAACCAGTACTGATTAGGATTGCTGTCTGAGGAATGTTGCGCGGTATTTAGGTCTGAGCGCCGACACCTCAGAGCACAAACAAATATTTTTCCTTCCTTTTTCTTTTTTTTCTATTTTTCTACACATATAAAACCTCGACCTGCTAACTGAGACACCAAAAAACGAGGCTCAACAGCTTCTGTCACCCCATAATCACAGAAGCAAGCCTTGGCACATACACTCTCACTCGCCCATGCATTTTTATCAGGGCCGTCTTTAAGGCAGGGCAAAAGGGGCAACTGAATGTACCCGGTAGAGCTGCAACTAACAATTATTTTGTCTGTCGACTAATCTAGCGATTATTTTTTCGATTAGTCATCGACCAACGATTATTTTTATTTGATTTATTTACTTAATCTGGTGTTCTTTTTTTTGATTAGCCAATTAATCCTTTGGATAACTTTACAAAAAATAAGTACGTAAAAAAAAAAAAAAAAAAAAAAAAGATAAGATAAAAGAATATAACTACACATATATATATATATATATATATATATATATATATATATATATATATGTAGTTATATTCTTTTAGCTTACCTTTTTTTTTATGTACTCATTTTTTTGTAAAGTTAAGATAAAAGAATATAACTACATAAATAAAAAATAATATAATATATATATAAAATATATACATATTTTATATATATATATAATGTATGTAGTTATATTCTTTTATCTTACCTTTTTTTTTATGTTCTGTTTGTCTTTTCTGTTCAGAAGTTTATAATTTATTTTAATTTTTTACAATGCTTTATTTTTTTAAGGGGGAGGGAGACAGTGTCTGTTTTTTTATTATTATTATTTATTGCAATCTTTTTTTTTTTATCAGCCCTGTTGGGGGGGGGGGGGCTATGGTGAGATATCAGGGGTCTTAACAGACCTCTGACATCTCCCATTAGAGACAGGGAAAGGGACACAGATTCCCCATTCCCTTTATCTGTAGCCTCCGCTGCACTGATAATGAATGGAGAGAAGACAGCGGCATTCAATAATGTGAATGGACAGAGTCAGTCACTGACTCTGTCCATTCAGAAAACTAAGGAGCTGGGTTTACCGGCTCCTACCTCCGCTCTCCATCCTGAGATACCGAGGGGGGCGGCAGCGCGGAGGGGGAGAAGAGAGAGGGGGACTGCAGCATGGAGGGGGACGCCCATGGAGAAGAGAGGGAGACACGGAGCAGCATGGAGGGGGACACAGAGAAGAGAGGGGGACAGATGCACGGAGAAGAGAGGGAGACACGGAGCAGCATGGAGGGGGACACAGAGAAGAGAGGGGGACAGATGCACGGAGGAGAGAGGGGGACACGGAGCAGCATGGAGGGGGACACAGAGAAGAGAGGGAGACACGGAGCAGCATGGAGGGGGACACAGAGAAGAGAGGGGGACAGATGCACGGAGGAGAGAGGGGGACACGGAGCAGCATGGAGGGGGACACAGAGAAGAGAGGGGGACAGATGCACGGAGGAGAGAGGGAGACACGGAGCAGCATGGAGGGGGACACAGAGAAGAGAGGGGGACAGATGCACGGAGGAGAGGGGGGGACATGGAGCAGCATGGAGGGGGACACAGAGAAGAGAGGGGGACACGGAGAGAGAGGGGGACATGGAGCAGCATGGAGGGGGACACAGAGAGAGAGGGAGACACGGAGCAGCATGGAGGGGGACACAGAGAAGAGAGGGAGACAGATGCACGGAGGAGAGAGGGGGACACGGAGCAGCATGGAGGGGGACACAGAGAAGAGAGGGGGACAGATGCACGGAGGAGAGAGGGAGACACGGAGCAGCATGGAGGGGGACACAGAGAAGAGAGGTGGACAGATGCACGGAGGAGAGAGGGGGACACGGAGCAGCATGGAGAAGGACGGATGGGGACTGGAGGAGGATAGGGGACAGTCAGCGGTGATGTGTGTGGAAGAAAAGCACCGCGGGGGTGTATTTACCTGCAACTCGCAACGTGTGACGCATCAACGCTTTTCACGCACGTCAACGTATTTTCTTAGTCGACTGCGTCGACGCGTCGTGGCAGCTCTAGTACCCAGGATAAGCGATCAACTTGGGTACAACCACCCTGTTGGATTTTACGCGCGACTACTTGTGTTCTTCCGGTGGCGATGGCTTCCCTTCCTCCCTTACTTTCCATTTGGCAATAGATGGGAACATTCGGCACATGCAAAGTGACAATCCACACATATAATACATAAAAGCCTGGTGTAAGTTTATTCCCTTTTCCAATGGAGGGAGTGGTTGCCGAGGTTAAGTTTGAGAAACTCTACTCCATGTCTCCTGTGTGATCTTGTTTAGCAATGACAATTTCAGTCACATTGCTAGAAATTATTGGGGTGTGTGATTATGAAACCCATGTGGTAAACTCATATGTGGCTGATAAACCCGTGGCAAAAAAAAAGAAGAATAAACTAAAATGTGAGCCCACAAATGAATATGTCACGTAGTCTCGGTCAAAGAATTTTGGAAGACTATAATGGAGACAGAGCAGGCAAGACAGTTGATGAGCCGCCTCCTGGTGCCAGTCCTCAAGGACATCTGCCTCTGTTAGAGATTACATTCCTAATACTTCAGCACTTGTCAAGGGACACCGTACTGTAATCACCTAGAAGTACATATTGTCTGGTGATAATTTTTTAGGATCTTACAATGAATGTTAAAAAGGTTTTACATTTTAAACTATAGATCTGCCATATGGCCAACCTAAAAAAAATGCATAAATAGAGGTTTAGCTTAAGTGAAAACCAACCCCCTATCCATTATGAGTCCTTTAGCTTTGCAGCCTATTTTATATATTTTTTCTAGTTCAGATTTTCTTTAATGCCGCGTACACACGGTCAGAATTCTCGTCGGAAAAAGCTCTGATGGTTTTCCCGTCGGAATTCCGACGGAATTTCGCTCAAACTGTCTTGCCTACACACGGTCACACCAAATTCCAATGGTCTGTAACACAGCGGCATAAAACACGTTCGACGACACTATAAAAAGGGAAGTTTAATGCTTCCGAGCATGCGTCGAATTGTTTCCGCGCATGCGTCGAATTGTTTCCGCGCATGCGTCGGAATTTTGCGTGTCGGAATTGCATACACACATTCAGAAAATCCGATAGAAAGGTTCTCAATCCAAAGTCCGTCGGAAATTCCGACAGAAAAAGACCGATGGGCATACACACGGTCGGAAAATCAGTTGAAAAGCTCCCATCGGACTGTTTCCATCGGAAATTCCGACCGTGTGTACGCCGCATTATATTTTATTTTTATTTATAACACATAAACATACACAAAAAAAGCAAACAAAGCATATCACTAAAAATCTTATCAATCCTACAAAAACGAAAAGAACAACCCCCCCCCCCCCCCCCCACCGTAAACACATAGCAAACATTAAACATTCAATCCCAAAGTCATATGGTCTAGCCATGGTAACCATTATATATATATATATATATATATATATATATATATATATATATATATATATACACACCGTATATACTCGAGTATAAGCAGACCCGAATGTAAGCCGAGGCACCTAATTTTACCACAAAAAATTGGGAAAAGGTATTGACTCGAGTATAAGCCTAGGGTGAGAAATGCGCAGCTACTGTAAGTGGAAAAAGAGGGTCAACAATGCCCATTTGCAGCCTCACTGTGCCCATTTGCAACCATAGGTCCCCCGAACTTCAAACTTGGTATTTAAGGGTTCCTAAATGCCCCCTAGCTGCAGCCAAAATTTGGGTCTCTGGACCCAAAGGGTCCCAAAATTACATTGCTGCAGATGGACACAGCTGACCGACTATCGGAGTCACTTGGTGCTAGGAACCCCATCTTGATGTAGTGCTAGTTCCATTGGGTTTGCATACCAAATTTGGGGTTCATAGCACCAAGTGGCCCCGAGATATGGAGCCCCAAAGTCAGGTTGGAAAATGTCAAGCACTTTTCTGCAGCAGAGATTGACAATTTCTGACCCGAATCTGGGGCCCCGTATCTCGGGGGCCACTTGGGGCTAGGAACACTTGGAGCCTCAAAATCAGGTTGGAAAATGTCACAATGTCATAAGCCGAGGGGGGCATTTTCAGCACACAAAAAAATGTGCTGAAAAACTCGGCTCATACGCGAGTATATGTTAGGAAATGCACTTATTAAGATCAAATATCCAATCAGATACGGTTTGGATATGACAGTAGTCCACTTTGGTGGCTTAACCAATAAACGATCACCATAGCCCCCAATAAGCATGTAGGAGGATCCACTTGAAGGTTCACATCTAAGATCCCATTATGTGTACCCACTACCTCCGCCCAATACCTATAGCGCCATAATAGGTGGATCAGAGACTCTGAATTACCGCATCTAGGGCAAGCCGAATCGGCTCTTAAGGCAGTAGCACACAGAAATTCAGGGGTTCTACACATCCTATGCAATATAAAAAAACGAGTTAACCTGTGCGAAGGTGAAAGAGACACAAAAGGAAGAGCCCAAAGAATCTCTTCCCAAGCATTATTAGGAATGGGCCCAATATCCTGTTCCCAAATTGCTCTAGAGGGCAAGTGAAATTTGTGAAAAGTGCTCTTGAGTAGTGACAAGTAGGTAGCGGAAATAAGGCCTTTAGTAGAAGTTGCTTGAACTACCCTCTCCAACACCGGCGGAAACCAACAGGGAAAGTAGAAAATTGGGCATGTAGAGCATGGCGTAGCTGCAAACATTGATAGAAGTTCCCTTAACAGCTGCTCAAAGGATTTCAGTGAACCCTTCTCCTCTAATTGAGACAGTAAGAACCCCCACCTGTTCCCACAGCTGAAAACCCTGCAGGGTCGATAGGTCAGGGAGCTTTTTATTACCCCAAACAGGGGTATATTTATTAAGGGAGGAAGCCCCCATTAACGTCTTGACTGAATCCCACACCTTAAACATCAGTACAAAGGTGGGCATGCCAAAAAAAAACAGAGCACCCCAACAACCCCTCACCTCTGCACCCTTAATAACCAGGAGAACACTTTGCCTGTGGAAGAGGGTCGGTCTAAACCCAACTCTACAGAAAAAGTTGAGGACTGATATAACTTCACCTGCCTATAATTGCTATCCTTCGAAGTTAAAGGAATGGTGAAGTTGCACACAGAGGATCAAATGCAGGTACATTGACAAACATACCGTATTTATCGGCGTATAACACACACCTTTTTCCCCTTAAAATCAGGGGAAAATCATGGGTGCGTGTTATACCCCGATCCCCATCGATCCCCCGCCGATCTCCGCTAGCTCGCCGAGCTACACATAGCGAGTGTACTCGGCTCTTTTCGGCTCTTCTCTGCTCCGCTCACAGTCACGTGAGTGGAGGCGAGAAGAGCCAACAAGAGCCGAGTACATGTGTATCTCGGCGGCATTCGCTCCGCTCCGGTGTCCTGTCGGCGCCAATTTTAAATGGCGATGGACACTGGGGACAAGGCTGCAATCGGGACATGGCTGCAATCGGGACAAGGCTGCAATCGGGACAAGGCTGCAATCGGGACAAGGCTGCAATCGGGACAAGGCTGCAATAGGGACAAGGCTGCAATAGGGACAAGGCTGCAATAGGGACAAGGCTGCAATAAGGAACAAGGCTGCAATAGGGACAAGGCTACAATAGGGACAAGGCTACAATAGGGACATGGCTGCAATCGGGACAAGGCTACAATAGGGACAAGGCTACAATAGGGACAAGGCTACAATAGGGACAAGGCTACAATAGGGACAAGGCTGCAATAGGGACAAGGCTGCAATAGGGACAAGGCTGCAATAGGGACAAGGCTACAATAGGGACAAGGCTGCAATGTGGACAAGGCTGCAATGTGGACAAGGCTGCAATAGGGACAAGGCTGCAATGTGGACAAGGCTGCAATGGACACTTAAATGTAAGTTTTTTTTTTTCCTTAAACTTCCATCCTAAAAGTTTTTTTCCTTAAAATTCCCTCCTAAACTTGGGGTGCGTGTTATACGCCGGCGCGTGTTATACGCCGATAAATACAGTAATACCCAGTTCTTCCCTAAACAGCAGGCATCACATGTTTATGAAAGTTGATATAATTACCATGATTTCACCAACCTGTGGGCAAGCTTTGGGCATTCTAAAATTGGTCTCCTATCAATATCACTGTTTGAGGAATCCCTCCAGTAGTGCCCAATGGTACAAAAGTAAAATCAAAAAAATCTTATGACAAATTCTGTCAATACTCACACTCTTCGGAAGAGGAAGAGCCGCCTCGTACTGCAACCGGACTCTTTGTGGCATCATCACATCATCCTGCAAGATAATAATATGGCATCAAACATGTAAAATAATGAACAAAGAAAGATGGCGCTGGCCGTATACAAAGGCCAAATTTTGAACTATTTATGGATTGCAGAAGTGGAAAAGTACATTATGTTCATCTACCGGAACCCATTTCCACTAATCCACTCGCTTAGCGTAGGTGGGACATCAGACTTCCAGTGAATCAAAATGACCCTACAAGCCTGGAATAAGGCTCTAAAAAAAAAAAAAAATAAAAAAAAAAATGGCAGCTCGCGTAGCTCCAGAGAATCCAATATGCCTAAAATACAGTGTTTAACCACTTCAATACCGGGGGGCACTTAAACACCTTCCTGCCCAGACCAATTTTGAGCTTTCAGCACTCTCACACTTTGAATGACAATTGCGCGGTCGTGCTACACTGTACCCAAATTAAATTCATCATTTTTTTCCCCACAAATAGAGCTTTCTTTTGGTCGTATTTGATCACCTCTGCGGTTTTAATTTTTTGCTAAACAAATAAAAAAAGACCGAAAATTTTGAAAAAAAATATGTTTTGTTTCAGTTTCAAAACTTTGTAAATAAGTAAGTTTTCTCCTTCACTGATGGGCACTGATGGGCACCGATGAGGTGGCATTGATGGGCACTGATATGTGGCACTGATAGGCGGCACGGATGGGCGACACGGATGGGCACTGATAGGTGGCACAAATTGGCACTGATAGCTGGCATGGATTGGCATGGATAGGCGGCACGGATGGGCATGGATAGGCGGCACAGATAGGCATGGATGGGCACTGATAGGTGGCACGGATGGGCACTGATAGGTGGCACGGATGGGCACTGATAGGTGGCACGGATGGGCACTGATAGGTGGCACGGATGGGCACTGATAGGTGGCACAGATAGGCACCAATAGGCAGCATTGTTCTGTATTGATGGATGCCAATCAGTGCCAAACAATAATGCATGCCAATCAGTGATGCCCATTGTGGGCACTGATTGGCATCCATTGTGGGCACTGATTGGCATTGATTGTGGGCACTGTGTGTAATCCCTGGTGGTCTAGGGTGGCATACCTTGTGCTGCGCATCCCTGGTGGTCTGGTGTGGGCATCCTCGGGGGGGGCTGTGCTGATAATCATTCAGTACAGATACCCCCTGTCAGAGGAGCAGCCGATCGGCTCTCCTCTACTCGCGTCTGACAGACGCGAGTGAGGAAAAGATGATTACTGGCTCTTCCTATTTACACCTATGACGTCCGGTCAGGATTCGACAACCACTTTGCCGACGTCTATTCACAATGGGCGGGCGGCAAGTGGTTAAGTTCAAGCGGTATATTAACTGTGAACACCCTATTCAGGATGTCCACCAAACCTGCTTAATATAAAAGTAATTTGGGGCAACGCCGCAGTAGATGTAAAGGGTCTCTAAGCTCCCGCTGACATCTTCCACACTTAGGTTCCTGGATTGTGGACAGGTGTCCTTTATATACATAACGAGTTGTCGTTAGGAGAACCTCCTTACATTGACAGGACTGATCTGTGTACCACATGAGCACATAGTGCAGCCAGTCTGTGGGGGGCAGAATTATTGTTGGTTGATAAGAGATCAAATACCGTATATACTCGAGTATAAGCCGAGTTTTTCAGCACATTTTTTTGTGCTGAAAGTGTACTCGAGTCAAGCTCTTTTCTGCAGCAAAAAATAAAATTTTCCAACCCGACTTTGCGGCCCCGTATCTCGGGGCCACATTGTGCTAGGAACCCCAAATTTGGTGTGCAAACCCAGTCGAACGCTACAACATATCCAAATTTGGGGTTCCTAGCATTAGGTGGCCCCGAGATACGGGGCCCCAAAGTCGGTTCGGAAAAATGGCATTCTCTGCTGCAGAAAAGTGCTTGACATTTTCTGGCCCGATTTTGGGGCCCCGTATCTCGGGGGTCACTTGGTGCTAGGAACCCCGAATTTGGTGTGCAAACCCAGTGGAACCAACACTACAACATATCCAAATTTGGTTCCTAGCACCCTTTGGGTCCAGAGACCACAAATTTTGGCTGCGGCTAGGGGGGCATCTAGGAACCCTTAACTACCAAGTTTGAAGTTCAGGGGACCTATGGCTGCAAATGGGCACAGTGAGGCAGCAAAGGGGCACAGTGAGGCTGCAAATGGGCACAGTGAGGCTGCAAATGGGCACAGTGAGGCTGCAAATGGGCACAGTGAGGCTGCAAATGGGCACAGTGAGGCATGCAAATGGGCACAGTGAGGCTGCAAATGGGCACAGTGAGGCATGCAAATGGGCACAGTGAGGCTGCAAATGGGCACAGTGAGGCTGCAAAATGGGCATTATTGACCCTCTTTTTCACTTAGGCCCCTTTCACACTGGGGCTGCTTTACCGTCGTTTTAGCCGCGGTATTCGGCCGCTCGCGGGGCGGTTTTAACCCCCGCGAGCGCCTGAAAAAGGGTTAAAATCCCCCGCCTGAAAAAGGGTTAAAATCCGTATTGCCGCGGTATTACCGCGGTGTCCCATTGAAATCAATGGGTAGGAGCGGTATAGGAGCGGTGAATACATGGCTCCTATACCGCTCCAAAGATGCTGCTAGCAGGACTTTTTTTACCGTCCTGCTAGCGCACCGCTCCAGTGTGAAGGCCCGCTGGCTTTCACACTGGAGTGAATGGGGCCGTTTTTTTCAGGCAGTGTAAAGGCGCTATTTTTAGCGCTGTACCACCTGAAAACCGCCCCAGTGTGAAAGGGACCTTACAATAGCTGCGCATTTCTCACCCTAGGCTTATACTCGAGTCAATACGTTTTCCCAGTTTTTTGTGGTAAAATTAGCATGTCCATGAATGGAAGATCAGAAATGTAAGGGTCACACCAAAACCTGACAAAGAACAGAAGTGCTGGCACAAAGAAACAAAAAATAATCCACGTCCTCTTAAAAAAAAAAAAAGAAGCACAGAGGAACCCAACATATCTGAATGTGCACTGTGGTTATGTTACCAGCTTGGATAAAAACAGCGCCTTATGGAGTTCTTCCCTAAATACGAGTCAGGAGGTTCCAGGCACGAGGGGAATAGTGCAGCTGAGGGCAGTATAAATGCAGAAGTGAAGGAAGTGATTTGAGGAAGTCGTTGATTGAATATATAATTCTCCGTGACTTTGGTGTGACCTTTAACAGGTTTATTGAACGTTGGTGATCGGCGATGCGGAGGTCAGCAAAAGAATCTTCCAAGCACATCCTGGCTGATTCTACAAGCGGATTGTGGCACTGCACAAACTGCGCTCACCAGTGCCCAATACCGCGATGGCGACAATGTACCCAGTGTGGGAATGGCTGTTCAGATGGGAAACTCCATATGACAACTTCATAGGGGGCAAATTGTTATTAGAAAAAATGCATGTAAAGAAAAGCATGGTTTTTATGTTGGAGATCGAAAAGTTTTTTGACTAACCTGCAAATCTCCTGCCTTGAAAACACGGCAGACATTATTTATTTAGGTATTTATATAGCGCCAACAATTTACGTAGAGCCTTACATAAATATTGTACATTCACATCAGTCCCTGCCCCCAAGGAGCTTACAACCCATTATTTATCCCCATGTCTGGGGGTCTGGCTGTTATCACCTACCAGCTACGTTACTCTGCAGATACTGAAGTCCTTAAAGTATAACCAAAAGGCAAAACTTTTTGAAAGGAGTGGAGATGGATTAGAAACCCTCTCAGCCTTTACTGCTGTCTGTGCCCCCATAAGCCCCCGTACACGCGGACAGAAAATGTCCGATCGGACCATGTTGTCGGAAAATCCGCCCGTGTGTGGGCTCCATCGGACTTTTTCCCGTCTGAATTTCCGAGGGAAAAAATTTGAGATCCTGCTCTCAAATTTTCCGACAACAAAATCCGGTCGGACTTTTTTTTTGTGTAGAGAATTCCGACGGACAAAGTGCCACGGATGCGCAGATCAAAATTACGAGACCAAAGCTATTGGCTACTAGCCTCTACGTTGTTCCGTCGTACGCAACGAACGTCACCACGTTCAGAATGATCGGATTTTCCGACAACTTTGTCCGACCGTGTGTATTCAACACCAGCGTCAGACAAAATCCGACAGATCTTGTGGTCGGAATTTCCGACCGTGTGTACGGGGGCTTAGGGAGATTCGCCCTCTATATTTGTCCTGTTTACCATTAGCATTGGGAGTGAAAGTAAAAGAAAATCCCAAATTTTGGGTTGTCCCCAGAAAGGTAAAAGAGGGTAAAATCTTCCAATGGGGACACTAGCTTTGAAGACCTGGGGGGCCCCCCCAAGGGATTCCCTTAATTTGCAGGGATTTCCTCTCACTTCCTCTGTTTGGCTATGGGACAGGAAGGGAAGGGAAATCTTTGCAATGGGACACAGATGACGAAAAAAATATCCAATATTGGTTATAAACCTCCCTTCCTCTACCCAAAATGAAAAAAAAACTTTTTGCCTACAGTTTTACTTTAAGTGTATATTTGTTCTGGGTCCACAACTCATTGCATTGACACCAGAGGGTCAGCATGACAGTAAGGCCCCTTTCACACTGGGGCGTTTTTCAGGCGGTACAGCGCTAAAAAATAGCGCCTGTACACCGCTAAAAAAAAATCCGGCCCCATTCACTCCAGTGTGAAAGCCGGCGGGCTTTCACACTGGAGTGGTGCGCTAGCAGGACGGTAAAAAGAAGTCCTGCTAGCAGCATCTTTGGAGCGGTATAGGAGCCGTGTATTCACCGCTCCTTCCCATTGATTTGAATGGGACACCGCGGTAATACTGCGGCAATACCGCCGCAAAGGCGGCACTCTGCGCAAGCGGCCGAATACCGCGGCTAAAACGACGGTACAGCAGCGCTAAATATAGCGCTGCTTTACCGTCACCGCGGCTCCCGCCCCAGTGTGAAAGGGGCCTAAGGAACAGAAAGGGAAGTCAGCAGTGCCAGCCTCCCTGTTTCTTCTAGGAAATATCCATTCACCATCTAAAGGACTCAGGTAATGAACTCGGATGCCTTCGTCACAGGTAGGTTAAAGAATCAGTCCACCAACATATTCAAAAACTACCTTGTCAAGGGGTTAAAACATGTTGTGCAATCATGTTGGAACAGGAAGGGGCCGTCCCCGAACTGTTCCCACAAAGTTGGGAGGATGAAATTGTCCAAAATGTCTTGGTATGCTGACGCCTTCACTAGAACTAAGGAGCCAAGCCCAACCCCTGAAAAAACAATCCCCCCACCATAATCTCCCCTCCACCAAATGATTTGGACCAGTGCACAAAGCAAGATCCATAAAGATATGAGTGAGTTTGGGGTGGAGGAACTTGACTGGAGTCCAGACCTCAACCCAATTTAACACCTTTGGGATGAATTAACCACTTCAGCCCCGGACCAATTGGCAGCCAAAGGACCAGGCCCCTTTTTGCGATTCGACACTGCGTCGCTTTAACTGACAATTGCGCGGTCGTGTGACGTGCTCCCAAACAAAATTGGCGTCCTTTTTTTCTCACAAATAGAGCTTTCTTTTGGTGGTATTTGATCGCCCCTGCGGTTTTTATTTTTTGCGCTATAAACAAAAATAGAGCGACAATTTTGAAAAAAATGCAATATTTTTTACTTTTTGCTATAATAAATATCCACAAAAATATATAAAAAATGTTTTTGTCCTCAGTTTAGGCCGATACACATTCTTCTACATATTTTTGGTAAAAAAATCGCAATTACGATTATTGATTGGTTTGCGCAAAAGTTATAGCGTTTACAAAATAGGGGAGTTTTATAGCATTTTTATTAATATTTTTTTTTTTTTTACTAGTAATGGCGGTGATCAGCGATTTTTATTGTGACTGCGACATTATGGCGGACACATCGGACATTTTTGACACATTTTTGGGACCATTGTCATTTATACAGAAATCAATGCTATTTAAATGCATTGATTCCTGTATAAATGACACTGGCAGTGAAAGAGTTAACCACTAGGGGGCGGGGAGGGGTTATGGTCTGTGACGTGTGTGTTTCTTTTTTACATTAGGGGGCGTGGCTGACGTCTGACGTCACTGATCGGCTTTCCCGATGACCGGGAACAGCCGATTAGTGACAGGCAGAGTAGGAAGTGCGGGGAGAGGTTTGTTTACACAGACCTCTCCCCGTTCTTTAGCTCAGTGACCAGATCGCAGGACACCAGCGGCGATCGGGTCCGCTGGTCCCGCAGCCGTGGTCACGGAGCGCGCAACCCCACGGTTAGGCAATTAAAGGGGACGTACCTGTACGTGCTTTTGCCTAGCCGTGCCATTCTGCCAACGTAAATGTGCAGGAGGCGGTCGGGAAGCGGTTAAAGGGGTTGTAAAGGTACATGTTTTTTCACCTTAATGCATTCTATGCATTAAAGTAAAAAAACATCCAATGATTAGCGCCCCCCCAGTCCCCCCGTTTACTTACCTGAGCCCTCGAAAGTCCCGCATCGTGAACGCGCTGGTTTCTTGACCGGGCTTCTCGGCTCTTCTCGGCTCATTCATTGGATAATTGATAGCAGTGCAGCCTTTGGCTCCCGCTGCTGTCAATCAAATCAATGATGTGGCGCGCCGGGGGGGGGGGGGCAGGGCCGAGTGATACAGTCGGCGGCTATAGCACCAGCAGGATCTCACCTCTGGAATCCAGGCTCTGCAACCCTACTTTTTCATCCTCCATAATACCAAATTGGAAATTCCACCAATGCAAATTGGCCCAAACTTATACTGGACGGAAGTGGGCAGAGGCACAAATTCTGTAGGGCTGAAACAACTAATCGATTATTAAATGATTCGATTACTATTTTCATAATCGATTAATCGGCCAGTAACATAATGGGGTTCAAAAAAAACTAAAATGAGCCCTTTATAGTACAAAAAGAGCAAATAATCGCCACTGTAAATATTACTTTCACAGTTCTACAGAAAAAAAATTAACCCCTTACAGTAATTACTTGCTTTGTTTGTACTATAAAGGGGTAATTTTAGTTTTTTTTTAACCCCATTATGTTACTAAACGTCTCAGGCCTGGTTCACACCCATGTGTTTTTTGGTGCTTTTTGAAGAAACGCACTACAGTTCATTTCCATGGTTTCCTATGGGACACGTTCACATCTATGCTTTTTTTAGCCGCTGCGTATTTGGAAAGGGTCCGGGACTTTTTTTTTTAACACAAAACTGTGCTTTTTTGGTTCAATATACTTAAACGGAAAAGCTGCAGAAAAGCATGTAATGCGTTTTTGCAACAACAAATTGGCCAAAAAAAAAGAAAAAAGCTAATTGCAGCAAAATCACATGTGCGCAAAAATCAAAACACATAGCAAAAAGTACTGCAGAAACAGATCAAAAGCAAACTGCATAGGTGTGTGCGGAGCCTTATGCTGGCAACACGGATCAATTTTCAGATGAGAATATTTAGTAAAAAATAAAATAGAACGAACGTTGTTAAAATTTAATTTTTTGAAGGCAGAAAAAAAAATTGATCGTTGAGTCTGATGATATTTACCGGATTCACCCTTTAATAGTATATACAGTATATCTCTCCACCAATAGTATATATCTCCTCTAATAGTATATACAGTATATCTCTTCTGTCTGTTATTCTCAGAGTGGATTGTATATTTTGCTCCCTAACCATATAGTTGGTTATTTATATTTACCACTGCATAGAGATATTTAAGAATAAATTGCCTTTTTTTAAAACTTTACATATTAACTAAATTATACACCATACTTTTTTTTTTTAAGGTTATTAACCGATTAATCGAAACAATAATCGGCCAACTAATCGATTATGAAAATAATCGTTAGTTGCAGCCCTAAAATTCTGTGCACATCCAGTGAAATACCAGCATTAAAAAACACACCCGATAATAGTGCAGATAAACCCACAGAAAAAAAAAATACTTTTGCATTATTATTATTATTATTATTATACAGGATTTATACAGCACCAACAGTTTGTGCAGCGCTTTACAAAATGAAGGCAGACATTACAGTTACATAACCAGGGGCGGACTGACCATTCGGCCACTCGGGCACTTCCCGAGGGCCCCGGGCCACTAGGGGGCCCCATCAGGGTTGCCAGCCTCAGTAAAACCAGGGACAGTATGTAAAAATCTGTGTTTTTTTTTTTACATCTGTCTCTGAAATGTCCCTTACCGACATCCTTTTGGTCTAAAAATCAGGAGATTATAGCTGCCCCACCTCTCCAGTACCTTCTCAGCCAATAGAAACATGTCTGTGTATACTGTGTGTACATGTATGTGTATACTGTGTGATTGTATACTGTGTGTGTGTGTATACTGTGTGGCCCCATAATCTCTGATTGCCTGGGGGCCCCATGAGTTGTCAGTCCGCCCCTGTACATAACAATTTGGTACAAGAGGAATCAGAGAGCCCGGCTCGTTAGAGTTTACATTATGGCTCAAGCGCCAGTTTCATGATAAATAGACACTTTCACTCATTTTTACAACCTCCCCATCCATTGCAGCAGTCTAATGCCAGCTGTCAGAAGAACAGATACTGCGGGGCCAAGCAGGTGCCACAGCTGAGCGGTGCTGGGAAAACACCAGTGACCCCACAAAACCCCCAGGGCATAAGGTTAAGTGATGTGTCAGCAAATCTTTAAACAAACTGGATGGAATTTCATCTTTAGGTTACACTCTTAGCATTTGCATGATTGAAAAATGCCAAACAATCAAAAAAAAAAGTTCAAGGAAAGAGGAAGCTGTCCTCTTGTTCTATCTGATCAACACGCAAATAGTAAAAGTTCCACCAACAACTGTTAAGTGAACTTCCACTTTCTTCTCTTGGCCATGAAGCGCTTTGACTTCACTGTCAGGAACCATGAAATCAGACCGAGACAGAAGTACAGTTAAATCACATTTGTTTAATAATAAAAGTATATAGAACAAAACGTAGTCAAAACATAGCCAGAGTCCAGGAACCGGAACGGATAGTCAGACAAGCCAAACTTCAGGAAGCCGGAGATGAGCGTAGTAAAAAAGCAAGCAGGATCTGGAGCCAGAAGGGATGTCAGCCAAGCAAGTCTTTTAACAGGAATGCAGGAGAGC
>CM053037.1:192698718-192715075 GCA_028564925.1 Lithobates sylvaticus | reverse complement strand
TCTCAGTCCTGGTGTCAGTGTGCTCCATCTCAGTCCTGGTATGTGTCAGTGTGCTCCATCTCAGTCCTGGTGTCAGTGTGCTCCATCTCAGTCCTGGTGTCAGTGTGCTCCATCTCAGTCCTGGTGTCAGTGTGCTCTCATCTCAGTCCTGGTGTCAGTGTGCTCCATCTCAGTCCTGGTGTCAGTGGTGCTCTATCTCAGTCCTGGTGTCAGTGTGCTCCATCTCAGTCCTGGTGTCAGTGTGCTCCATCTCAGTCCTCAGGTGTCTCAGTGTGCTCCATCTCAGTCCTGGTGTCAGTGTGCTCCATCTCAGTCCTGGTGTCAGTGTGCTCCAGTCTCAGTGTGCTCCATCTCAGTCTGTGTCAGTGTGCTCTATCTCAGTCCTGGTGTCAGTGTCAGTGTGCTCCATCTCAGTCCTGGTGTCAGTGTGCTCCATCTCAGTCCTGGTGTCAGTGTCACTCTTTCCTGCTCCAGTCTCAGTCTGGTGTCAGTGTGCTCCATCTCAGTCCTGGTGTCAGTGTGCTCCATCTCAGTCCTGGTGTCAGTGTGCTCCATCTCAGTCCTGGTGTCAGTGTGCTCTCAGTCCTAGTGTCTCATCGTCAGTCATGTCCTGGTGTCAGTGTGCTCCATCTCAGTCCTGGTGTCAGTGTGCTCTATCTCAGTCCTGGTGTCAGTGTGCTCCATCTCAGTCCTGGTGTCAGTGTGCTCCATCTCAGTGCTCCTGGTGTCAGTGTGCTCCATCTCAGTCCTGGTGTCAGTGTGCTCCATCTCAGTCCTGGTGTCAGTGTGCTCTCAGGTCCTGGTGTGTCAGTGTGCTCTATCTCAGTCCCCATGGTGTCAGTGTGCTCCATCTCAGTGTGCTCCATCCAGTGGTGTCAGTGTGCTCCATCTCAGTCCTGGTGTCAGTGTGCTCTATCTCAGTCCTGGTGTCAGTGCTCTATCTCAGTCCTGGTGTCAGTGTGCTCCATCCTCCTCAGTCCAGTCCTGGTGTCAGTGTGCTCTATCTCAGTCCTGGTGTCTGGTGCTCATCTCAGTCCTGGTGCTCAGTGTGCTCTCAGTCCTGGTGTCAGTGTGCTCCATCTCATCCTGGTGTCAGTGTGCTCCATCTCAGTCCTGGTGTCAGTGTGCTCCATCTCAGTCCTGTGTCAGTGTGCTCCATCTCAGTCCTGGTGTCAGTGTGCTCCATCTCAGTATCTCAGTCCTGGTGCAGTGTGCTCTCAGATCCTGGTGTCAGTGTGCTCCATCTCAGTCCTGGTGTCAGTGTGGTGTCTGTGCTCCATCTCAGTCCTGGTGTCAGTGTGCTCCTATCTCAGTCCTGGTGTCAGTGTGCTCCATCTCAGTCCTGGTGTCAGTGTGCTCCATCTCAGTCCTGGTGTGTCCATCTCAGTCCTGTGTGCTCCTTCCTCAGTCCTGGTGTCAGTGTGCTCCATCTCAGTCCTGGTGTCAGTGTGCTCCATCTCAGTCCTGGTGTCAGTGTGCTCCATCTCAGTCCTGGTGTCAGTGTGCTCCATCTCAGACCTGGTGTCAGTGTGCTCTATCTCAGTCCTGGTGTCAGTGTGCTCCATCTCAGTCCTGGTGTCAGTGTGCTCCATCTCAGTCCTGGTGTCAGTGTGCTCCATCTCAGTCCTGGTGTCAGTGTGCTCCATCTCAGTCCTGGTGTCAGTGTGCTCTATCTCAGTCCTGGTGTCAGTGTGCTCTCCTGGTGTCAGTGTGCTCTCCAGACCTGGTGTCAGTGTGCTCCTCATCTCATCTGGTGTCAGTGTGCTCCATCTCAGTCCTGGTGTCAGTGTGCTCCATCTCAGTCCTGGTGTCAGTGTGCTCCATCTCAGTCCTGGTGTCAGTGTGCTCCATCTCAGTCCTGGTGTCAGTGTGCTCTATCTCAGTCAGGTGTCAGTGTGTCTCCATCAGTCCTGGTGTCAGTGTGCTCCATCTCAGTCCTGGTGTCAGTGTGCTCCATCTCATCCTGGTGTCAGTGTGCTCCATGGTGGTGTCAGTGTGCTCTCAGTCCTGGTGTCAGTCTCCATCTCAGTCCTGGTGTCAGTGTGCTCTATCTCAGTCCTGGTGTCAGTGTGCTGCATCTCATCTCAGTGTGCCTGGTGTCAGTGTGCTCCATCTCAGTCCTGGTGTCAGTGTGCTCCATCTCAGTCCTGGTGTCAGTGTGCTCCATCTCAGACCTGGTGTCAGTGTGCTCCATCTCAGTCCTGGTGTCAGTGTGCCCATCTCAGTCCTGGTGTCAGTGTGCTCGATCTCAGTCCTGGTGTCAGTGTGCTCCTCCAGTGTGCTCCATCTCAGTCCTGGTGTCAGTGTGCTCTATCTCAGTCCTGGTGTCAGTGTGCTCTATCTCAGTCCTGGTGTCAGTGTGCTCCATCTCAGTCCTGGTGTCAGTGTACTCATCTCAGACCTGGTGTCAGTGTGCTCCATCTCAGTCCTGGTGTCAGTGTGCTCCATCTCAGTCCTGGTGTCAGTGTGCTCCTTCTCAGTCCTGGTGTCAGTGTGCTCCATCTCAGTCCTGGTGTCAGTGTGCTCTATCTCAGTCCTGGTGTCAGTGTGCTCCATCTCAGTCCTGGTGTCAGTGTGCTCTCAGTCCTGGTGTCAGTGTGCTCTATCTCAGTCCTGGTGTCAGTGTGCTCTATCTCAGTCCTGGTGTCAGTGTGCTCTATCTCAGTCCTGGTGTCAGTGTGCTCTATCTCAGTCCTGGTGTCAGTGTGCTCTATCTCAGTCCTGTGTCAGTGTGCTCTCAGTCCTGGTGTCAGTGTGCTCTATCTCAGTCCTGGTGTCAGTGTGCTCTCATCTCAGTCCTGGTGTCAGTGTGCTCTATCTCAGTCCCTGTGTCAGTGTGCTCTCAGTCCTCAGGGTCCATCTCAGTGGTGTCAGTGTGCTCTATCTCAGTCCTGGTGTCAGTGTGCTCTATCTCAGTCCTGGTGTCAGTGTGTCAGTGTGCTCCATCTCAGTCCTGGTGTCAGTGTGCTCTATCTCAGTCCTGGTGTCAGTGTGCTCCATCTCAGTCCTGGTGTCAGTGTGCTCTATCTCAGTCCTGGTGTCAGTGTGCTCTATCTCAGTCCTGGTGTCAGTGTGCTCTATCTCAGTCCTGGTGTCAGTGTGCTCCATCTCAGTCCTGGTGTCAGTGTGCTCCATCTCAGTCCTGGTGTCAGTGTGCTCAATCTCAGTCCTGGTGTCAGTGTGCTCTATCTCAGTCCTGGTGTCAGTGTGCTCCATCTCAGTCCTGGTGTGTGCTCATCAGTGTGTCTCTCCATCTCAGTCCTGTCAGTGTGCTCCATCTCAGGTGTCAGTGTCAGTGTGCTCCATCTCAGTCCTGGTGTCAGTGCTGCCTGGTGTCAGTGTGCTCCATCTCAGTCCTGGTGTCAGTGTGCTCAGTGTGCTCATCTCAGTCCTGGTGTCAGTGTGCTCCATCTCAGTCCTGGTGTCAGTGTGCTCTCATCCCTGGTGTCAGTCCTGGTGTCAGTGTGCTCCATCTCAGTCCTGGTGTGTGCAGTGTGCTCTCATCTCAGTCCTGGTGTCAGTGTGCTCTATCTCAGTCCTGGTGTCAGTCCTGTGTGTGCTCCATCTCATCTGTGTCAGTCCCTGGTGTCAGTGCTCCATCCATCCAGGTGTCCTGTGTCAGTGTGCTCCATCTCAGTCCTGGTCAGTGTCAGTGTGCTCCATCTCAGTCCTGGTGTCAGTGTGCTCCATCTCAGTCCTGGTGTCAGTGTGCTCCATCTCAGTCCTGGTGTCAGTGTGCTCCATCTCAGTCCTGGTGTCAGTGTGCTCTCCATCTCTCAGTCCTGGTGTCAGTGTGCTCCATCTCAGTCCTGGTGTCAGTGTGCTCCATCTCAGTCCTGGTGTCAGTGTGCTCCATCTCAGTCCTGGTGTCAGTGTGCTCTATCTCAGTCCTGGTGTCAGTGTGCTCCATCTCAGTCCTGGTGTCAGTGTGTCTCCATCTCAGTCCTGGTGTCAGTGTGCTCCATCTCAGTCCTGGTGTCAGTGTGCAGTGTGTCAGTGTGCTCTCATCTCAGTCCTGGTGTCAGTGTGCTCCATCTCAGGTGTCAGTCCTCCATCTCAGTCCTGTGTCAGTGTGCTCCATCTCAGTCCTGGTGTCAGTGTGCTCTATCTCAGTCCTGGTGTCAGTGTGCTCTATCTCAGCCTGGTGTCAGTGTGCTCTCTCAGTCCTGGTGTCAGTGTGCTCCATCTCAGTCCTGGTGTCAGTGTGCTCTCTCAGTCCTGGTGTCAGTGTGCTCTCATCTCAGTCCTGGTGTCAGTGTGCTCTATCTCAGTCCTGGTGTCAGTGTGCTCTCATCTCAGTCCTGGTGTCAGTGCTCTCAGCTCCATCTCAGTCCTGGTGTCAGTGTGTGCTCCATCTCAGTCCTGGTGTCAGTGTGCTCCCATCTCAGTCCTGTGTCAGTGTGCTCTATCTCAGTCCTGGTGTCAGTGTGCTCTCTCAGTCCTGGTGTCAGTGTGCTCCATCTCAGTCCTGGTGTCAGTGTGTCCATCTCAGTCCTGGTGTCAGTGTGCTCTATCTCAGTCCTGGTGTCAGTGTGCTCCATCTCAGTCCTGGTGTCAGTGTGCTCCATCTCAGTCCTGGTGTCAGTGTGCTCTATCTCAGACCTGGTGTCAGTGTGCTCTCAGTCCTGGTGTCAGTGTGCTCTCATCTCTGTCCTGGTGTCAGTGTGCTCCATCTCAGTCCTGGTGTGCTCATCTCAGTCCTGTGTCAGTGTGCTCCATCTCCATCTCAGTCCTGGTGTCAGTGTGCTCTCATCTCAGTCCTGGTGTCAGTGTGCTCCATCATCCTGGTGTCAGTCTCCATCTCAGTCCTGGTGTCAGTGTGCTCCATCTCAGTCCTGGTGTCAGTGTGCTCCATCTCAGTCCTGGTGTCAGTGTGCTCCATCTCAGTCCTGGTGTCAGTGTGCTCCATCTCAGTCCTGGTGTCAGTGTGCTCTATCTCAGTCCTGTGTCAGTGTGCTCCATCTCAGTCCTGGTGTCAGTGTGCTCTCATCCTGGTGTCATGTGCTCCATCTCAGTCCTGGTGTCAGTGTGCTCTCATCTCAACCTGGTGTCAGTGTGCTCTCAGTCCTGGTGTCAGTGTGCTCCATCTCAGTCCTGGTGTCAGTGTGCTCCATCTCAGTCCTGGTGTCAGTGTGCTCTCTCAGTCCTGGTGTCAGTGTGCTCCATCTCAGTCCTGGTGTCAGTGTGCTCCTCATCTCAGTCCTGGTGTCAGTGTGCTCTCATCTCAGTCCTGGTGTCAGTGTGCTCCATCTCAGTCAGTGCTCCATCTGGTGTCAGTGTGCTCCATCTCAGTCCTGGTGTCAGTGTGCTCTATCTCAGTCCTGGTGTCAGTGTGCTCTCATCTCAGTCCTGGTGTCAGTGTGCTCCATCTCATCCTCAGTCCTGGTGTCAGTGTGCTCCATCTCAGTCCTGGTGTCAGTGTGCTGGTCAGTGTGCATCTCAGTCCTGGTGTCAGTGTGCTCCTCCATCTCAGTCCTGGTGTCAGTGTGCTTTCCATCTCAGGTGTCAGTGTGCTCATCTCAGTCCTGTGTGTCTCAGTCCTGTGTGTGCTCCATCTGGTGTCAGTGTGCTCTCAGTCCTGGTGTCAGTGTGCTCCATCTCAGTCCTGGTGTCAGTGTGCTCCATCTCAGTCCTGGTGTCAGTGTGCTCTCAGTCCTGGTGTCAGTGTGCTCCATCTCAGTCCTGGTGTCAGTGTGCTCTATCTCAGTCCTGGTGTCAGTGTGCTCCATCTCAGTCCTGGGGTCAGTGTGCTCCATCTCAGTCCTGGTGTCAGTGTGCTCAATCTCAGTCCTGGTGTCAGTGTGCTCCATCTCAGTCCTGGTGTCAGTGTGCTCTCAGTCCTGGTGTCAGTGTGCTCCATCTCAGTCCTGGTGTCAGTGTGCTCCATCTCAGTCCTGGTGTCAGTGTGCTCTATCTCAGTCCTGGTGTCAGTGTGCTCTATCTCAGTCCTGGTGTCAGTGTGCTCTATCTCAGTCCTGGTGTCAGTGTGCTCTCAGTCCTGGTGTCAGTGTGCTCTCAGTCCTGGTGTCAGTGTGCTCTCAGTCCTGGTGTCAGTGTGCTCCATCTCAGACCTGGTGTCAGTGTGCTCTCAGTCCTGGTGTCAGTGTGCTCTATCTCAGTCCTGGTGTCAGTGTGCTCCATCTCAGTCCTGGTGTCAGTGTGCTCTCAGTCCTGGTGTCAGTGTGCTCCATCTCAGTCCTGGTGTCAGTGTGCTCCATCTCAGTCCTGGTGTCAGTGTGCATCTCAGTCCTGGTGTCAGTGTGCTCTATCTCAGTCCTGGTGTCAGTGTGCTCTATCTCAGTCCTGGTGTCAGTGTGCTCCATCTCAGTCCTGGTGTCAGTGTGCTCCATCTCAGTCCTGGTGTCAGTGTGCTCCATCTCAGTCCTGGTGTCAGTGTGCTCCATCTCAGTCCTGGTGTCAGTGTGCTCTATCTCAGTCCTGGTGTCAGTGTGCTCCATCTCAGTCCTGGTGTCAGTGTGCTCTATCTCAGTCCTGGTGTCAGTGTGCTCTATCTCAGTCCTGGTGTCAGTGTGCTCTCAGTCCTGGTGTCAGTGTGCTCCATCTCAGTCCTGGTGTCAGTGTGCTCCATGTCAGTCCTGGTGTCAGTGTGCTCTATCTCAGTCCTGGTGTCAGTGTGCTCCATCTCAGTCCTGGTGTCAGTGTGCTCTCTCAGTCCTGGTGTCAGTGTGCTCCATCTCAGTCCTGGTGTCAGTGTGCTCCATCTCAGTCCTGGTGTCAGTGTGCTGCATCTCAGTCCTGGTGTCAGTGTGCTCCATCTCAGTCCTGGTGTCAGTGTGCTCTCAGTCCTGGTGTCAGTGTGCTCCATCTCAGTCCTGGTGTCAGTGTGCTCCCTCTCAGTCCTGGTGTCAGTGTGCTCTCAGTCCTGGTGTCAGTGTGCTCCATCTCAGTCCTGGTGTCAGTGTGCTCCATCTCAGTCCTGGTGTCAGTGTGCTCCATCTCAGTCCTGGTGTCAGTGTGCTCTATCTCAGTCCTGGTGTCAGTGTGCTCCATCTCAGTCCTGGTGTCAGTGTGCTCCATCTCAGTCCTGGTGTCAGTGTGCTCAATCTCAGTCCTGGTGTCAGTGTGCTCTATCTCAGTCATGGTGTCAGTGTGCTCCATCTCAGTCCTGGTGTCAGTGTGCTCCATCTCAGTCCTGGTGTCAGTGTGCTCTATCTCAGTCCTGGTGTCAGTGTGCTCTATCTCAGTCTGTGTGGTGTCAGTGTGCAGTGTGCTCATCTCAGTCCTGGTGTCAGTGTGCTCCATCCAGTCCTGGTGTCAGTGTGGTGTCAGTGTGCTCCATCTCAGTGCTCCAATCTCAGGTGGTCAGTGTGCTCTATCTCAGTCCTGGTGTCAGTGTGCTCCATCATCCTGGTGTCAGTGTCAGTCCTGGTGTCAGTGTGCTCCATCTCAGTCCTGGTGTCAGTGTGCTCTATCTCAGTCCTGGTGTCAGTGTGCTCCATCTCAGTCCTGGTGTCAGTGTGCTCTCATCTCAGTCCTGGTCCTGTCAGTGTGCTCCATCTCAGTCCTGGGTGTCAGTGTGCTCCATCTCAGTCCCCTGGTGTCAGTGGCTGTCAGTGTGCTCTATCTCAGTCCTGGTGTCAGTGTGCTCCATCTCAGTCCTGGTGTCAGTGTGCTCTATCTCAGTCCTGGTGTCAGTGTGCTCAGTCCTGTGTGCTCTCAGTCCTGGTGTCAGTGTGCTCCATCTCAGTCCTGGTGTCAGTGTGCTCTATCTCAGTCCTGGTGTCAGTGTGCTCCATCTCAGTCCTGGTGTCAGTGTGCTCCATCTCAGTCCTGGTGTCAGTGTGCTCTCAGTCCTGGTGTCAGTGTGCTCTCAGTCCTGGTGTCAGTGTGCTCTATCTCAGTCCTGGTGTCAGTGTGCTCTATCTCAGTCCTGGTGTCAGTGTGCTCCATCTCAGTCCTGGTGTCAGTGTGCTCCATCTCAGTCCTGGTGTCAGTGTGCTCTATCTCAGTCCTGGTGTCAGTGTGCTCTCAGTCCTGGTGTCAGTGTGCTCTATCTCAGTCCTGGTGTCAGTGTGCTCCATCTCAGTCCTGGTGTCAGTGTGCTCTATCTCAGTCCTGGTGTCAGTGTGCTCCATCTCAGTCCTGGTGTCAGTGTGCTCTCAGTCCTGGTGTCAGTGTGCTCTCAGTCCTGGTGTCAGTGTGCTCTATCTCAGTCCTGGTGTCAGTGTGCTCTATCTCAGTCCTGGTGTCAGTGTGCTCTCAGTCCTGGTGTCAGTGTGCTCCATCTCAGTCCTGGTGTCAGTGTGCTCCATCTCAGTCCTGGTGTCAGTGTGCTCCATCTCAGTCCTGGTGTCAGTGTGCTCCATCTCAGTCCTGGTGTCAGTGTGCTCTCAGTCCTGGTGTCAGTGTGCTCCATGTCAGTCCTGGTGTCAGTGTGCTCCATCTCAGTCCTGGTGTCAGTGTGCTCCATCTCAGTCCTGGTGTCAGTGTGCTCCATCTCAGTCCTGGTGTCAGTGTGCTCCATCTCAGTCCTGGTGTCAGTGTGCTCTCTCAGTCCTGGTGTCAGTGTGCTCCATCTCAGTCCTGGTGTCAGTGTGCTCCATCTCAGTCCTGGTGTCAGTGTGCTCCATCTCAGTCCTGGTGTCAGTGTGCTCTATCTCAGTCCTGGTGTCAGTGTGCTCCATCTCAGTCCTGGTGTCAGTGTGCTCCATCTCAGTCCTGGTGTCAGTGTGCTCTATCTCAGTCCTGGTGTCAGTGTGCTCCATCTCAGTCCTGGTGTCAGTGTGCTCTCAGTCCTGGTGTCAGTGTGCTCTATCTCAGTCCTGGTGTCAGTGTGCTCCATCTCAGTCCTGGTGTCAGTGTGCTCTCAGTCCTGGTGTCAGTGTGCTCTCAGTCCTGGTGTCAGTGTGCTCTATCTCAGTCCTGGTGTCAGTGTGCTCCATCTCAGTCCTGGTGTCAGTGTGCTCCATCTCAGTCCTGGTGTCAGTGTGCTCCATCTCAGTCCTGGTGTCAGTGTGCTCTATCTCAGTCCTGGTGTCAGTGTGCTCTATCTCAGTCCTGGTGTCAGTGTGCTCTATCTCATCTCAGTCCTGGTGTCAGTGTGCTCCATCTCAGTCCTGGTGTCAGTGTGCTCCATCTCAGTCCTGGTGTCAGTGTGCTCCATCTCAGTCCTGGTGTCAGTGTGCTCCATCTCAGTCCTGGTGTCAGTGTGCTCTATCTCAGTCCTGGTGTCAGTGTGCTCCATCTCAGTCCTGGTGTCAGTGTGCTCCATCTCAGTCAGTGTGTCTGTCCTGTGTCAGTGTGCTCCATCTCAGTCCTGGTGTCAGTGTGCTCCATCTCAGTCCTGGTGTCAGTGTGCTCCTGGTGTCAGTGCTCCAGTCCTGGTGTCAGTGTGCTCTATCTCAGTCCTGGTGTCAGTGTGCTCCATCTCAGTGTCCTGGTCCATCAGTGTGCTCTCTCAGTCTGGTGTCAGTGTGCCTGTCCTGTGTCAGTGTGCATCTCAGTCCTGTCAGTGTCTCCAGTCTGGTGTCAGTGTGCTCAGTCCTGGTGTCAGTGTGCTCCATCTCAGTCCTGGTGTCAGTGTGCTCCATCTCAGTCCTGGTGTCAGTGTGCTCTCCAGTCTGGTGTCAGTGTGCTCCATCTCAGTCCTGGTGTCAGTGTGCTCTCTCAGTCCTGGTGTCAGTGTGCTCCATCTCAGTCCTGGTGTCAGTGTGCTCTATCTCAGTCCTGGTGTCAGTGTGCTCAATCTCAGTCCTGGTGTCAGTGTGCCCATCTCAGTCCTGGTGTCAGTGTGCTCTATCTCAGTCCTGGTGTCAGTGTGCTCTATCTCAGTCCTGGTGTCAGTGTGCTCCATCTCAGTCCTGGTGTCAGTGTGCTCTATCTCAGTCCTGGTGTCAGTGTGCTCAGTCCTGGTGTCTGTGTGTCTATCAGTCCTGGTGTCAGTGTGCTCTCATCTGGTGTCAGTGTGCCTGGTGTCAGTGTGCTCTCTCAGTCCTGTCCTGGTGTCAGTGTGCTCCATCTCAGTCCTGGTGTCAGTGTGCTCCATCTCAGTCCTGTGTCAGTGTGCTCCATCTCAGTCCTGGTGTCCAGTCCTCTCAGTCCTGTGTCAGTGTGCTCCATCTCAGTCCTGGTGTCAGTGTGCTCTCATCTCAGTCCTGGTGTCAGTGTGCTCTATCTCAGTCCTGGTGTCAGTGTGCTCCATCTCAGTCCTGGTGTCAGTGTGCTCCAACTCAGTCCTGGTGTCAGTGTGCTCTATCTCAGTCCTGGTGTCAGTGTGCTCTCATCTCAGTCCCTGGTGTCAGTGTGCTCTATCTCAGTCCTGGTGTCAGTGTGCTCTATCTCAGTCCTGGTGTCAGTGTGCTCCATCTCAGTCCTGGTGTCAGTGTGCTCTGTAACTCTCCGAGGGATTTTCTGTGGAAGTAAATATATATATATATAAATAAATTTTAGCTTAGGTTACAGAAATGTTCATCTCTTACTGAATTTCCAATCATGTGGGGCTAAGTCTGCGTTTTGCAAAATAAATAAATAAACATATTTTTGAAGCAAAAAAAAAATAAAAGTGCATTTATTACTTTTTTGGGGGAAAAGAATTGGATTGGTGATGAGTGGATGGCGGGTGTGATGGCAGGTTTCTGCAGAGTCTTCCTCCAGCTCCATGTCCATACCCAGCTGGAGAGTTGGCGAAAGCGCCAATGGGCTACATTAGACATGCGCAATTCGTTTCGTTTTTTTTCGGTTTTCGTTTTTTTTTTTCGTTATTTTCGTTCGTTCGTTTTCGTACAAATGAACGAATCATTCGAATCGAACGAATCCGAAAAACAACGAATATCCGAAAAAAAACTCATTAGAAACAACAAATGTACTAATGAAGAAAATCCGAAAAACGAAAACGAACGAAAAAAATTTGTACATTCGTAACTTTTATTTTTTTGTTGAATTGGTAATTTTCCGTGTCCCTTACAATGGCGCTGCTTAACGTGCTTCGAATGGATTGAACAAAAAAAATTTCGTACATTCGTAACTTTTTTTTCGATTCGTAACTTTTTATTTTTCGATTCGTAACTTTTTTTTTTTTTTTTTCGATTTTTAATTTTCCGTGTCTCTCTTGAACCAAAAAATTCGTACATTCCTGGACAGGTGGCAACCCTAGGCAGCGTATGTAGCCTAGACATGTGCACAACAAAAAAAAATCGCTTATTTTTGTTTCGTTTTTGTCGATTCGTAACTTTTTTTTCAATTCGTAACTTTTTTTTTTTTTTTTTTTTTCGATTTGTCATTTTCTGTGTCTCTCTTGAACCAACAAATTCGTACATTCGTAACTTTTTTTTTTCGATTCGTAACTTTTTTTTTTTTTTCGATTCGTAACTTTTTTTTTTGATTCGTAAATTATTAAAATGTAATAATAGCATACACATTACATCAAATTATGAATTATTATTTTTTTTTTTTATCGATTTTTAATTTTCCGTGTCTCTCTTGAACCAAAAAATTCGTACATTCGTAACTTTTTTTTTTCGATTCGTAACTTTTTATTTTTCGATTCGTAACTTTTTTTTTTTAACTTTTTTTTTTCGATTTTTAATTTTCCGTGTCTCTCTTGAACCAAAAAATTCGTACATTCGTAACTTTTTTTTTTCGATTCGTAACTTTTTTATTTTTTTTTTCGATTCGTAACTTTTTTATTTTTTTTTTTTTTTATTCGATTTTTAATTTTTCCGTGTCTCTCTTGAACCAAAAAATTCGTACATTCGTAACTTTTTTTTCGATTCGTAACTTTTTATTTTTTTTTTCCGATTCGTAACTTTTTTATTTTTTTTTTTTATCGATTTTTAATTTTCCGTGTCTCTCTTGAACCAAAAAATTCGTACATTCGTAACTTTTTTTTTTCGATTCGTAACTTTTTTTTTTTCGATTCGTAACTTTTTTTTTTTTTTTTTTTTTATTCGATTTTTAATTTTCCGTGTCTCTCTTGAACCAAAAAATTCGTACATTCGTAACTTTTTTTCGATTCGTAACTTTTTTTTTTCGATTCGTAACTTTTTTTTTTTTTTTTTTTTTTTTTTATCGATTTTTAATTTTCCGTGTCTCTCTTGAACCAAAAAATTCGTACATTCCTGGACAGGTGGCAACCCTAGGCAGCGTATGTAGCCTAGACATGTGCACAACAAAAAAAAAAAATCGCTTATTTTTGTTTCGTTTTTGTCGATTCGTAACTTTTTTTTCATTTCGTAACTTTTTTTTTTTTTTTTTTTTTTCGATTTGTCATTTTCTGTGTCTCTCTTGAACCAACAAATTCGTACATTCGTAACTTTTTTTTCGATTCGTAACTTTTTTTTTTTTTTTTTATCGATTTTTAATTTTCCGTGTCTCTCTTGAACCAAAAAAATTGTACATTCGTAACTTTTTTTTCGATTCGTAACTTTTTATTTTTTCGATTCGTAACTTTTTTTTTCGATTCGTAACTTTTTTTTTTGATTCGTAAATTATTAAAATGTAATAATAGCATACACATTACATCAAATTATGAATTATGCTCCGATTACGAATCTACGAATGTTACGAATTTACGAATAAATACGAATGCGTCCGAAAATTAAACTAACGAAAAAACGAATCAACGAAAAAATAACTCTTACGAATGTACGAATCGTTACGAATCGACAGGAAACGAAAAAAACAAAACGAAAAAAAAAGTTTTTTTTTAGTTGTGCACATGTCTAGGCTACATACGCTGCCTAGGGTTGCCACCTGTCCAGGATTCACCTGGACAGTTCAGGTTTGGAATCATGTGCCCGGGTTTCAGACTGCCTGAAACCCGGACACATTATTCAGACTGGACTGTGGCTTCCCAGCAAGGTTGCTGGCTGCAGGTGTCTAAGCTGAGAGTGTCTCTTAAGGCCCGTACACACGATCGGACTTTTTGACAACCAACATGCAAATTAGCTGGTTTGGACCAACATCCGACCGTGTGTACGCTCCATCGGACCAACTTTTTCCACGTTTCATCAGACTTTTGTTGGCTGTGCGAAACGGACCAACTTTCTGCCAACAAAAGTCCGATGGACCAAAGTCCGACCGTGTGTACACAAAACCAACGGACTTTTGTACAAACCAATGCAGAACCAATGCAAAAGATCAGACAACAATACAGAAGTTGACCAAAGGTGGCGGTAAAGAGCAGAAAAACCAAGTGATTTGGTGAAAGTTGGCTGAAAAAGTCCTGCCGTGTGTATGCAATACCAACTTGGGGCCAACGCCCTTTGGACAAAAATCCACGGGAAAGTTGGTCCACGGTCCGATCGTGTGTATGAGGCTTTAACACTCTCTTTCATGCTGCCCAAAGCCGACACTAAGTACAGTTCCCCCCACATACAGATGGGAGAGGGCTCGATCTGCACCTCTTCGTCCCGCCCCAACCCCCGTGTCTGCCCACAACCAATCCCCAGCGCTGTGCCTCAGAAAAGAAAAGCGGGGGCTGGAAATTTGAAGTCCAGCAGCCTCAGATACATCTGAATGAGAGGTGCTGACTGCCAAGGGGTGAGTGAGCTCACCATCCATCCCTGTCTGTGACTGAAGTCTCCCCTCTTCTCTCTCCTGCCTCTGAGTATGTGGTTCTCGGAGCACCCCTTACATCAGAGTTCCTCTTTACACCAGAGGCCACAGTGTTCTCCCTTACATCAGAGTTCTCGGTGTTCCCCCCTCCTTAAATCAGGGTTCCCAGAGTTCTCCCTTACATCAGAGTCTGCAGAGTCCCCCCTTAGGCTGGCTTCACACTGGGGCGGTGCGGGGCGGCGACGGTAAAGCAGCGCTATATTTAGCGCTGCTTTACCTTCGTTTTACCCGCGGTATGCGGCCGCTAGCGGGGTGGTTTTAACCCCCGCTAGCGGCCGCAAAAGGGTTAAAAACCTCCGCAAAGCGCCGCTGCAGCGGCGGTTTGCGGGCGGTATCCCCGCGGTTTCCCATTGATTCCAATGGGAAGGAGCGGTATAGGAGCGGTGAATACACGGCTCCTTCTCCGCTCCAAAGATGCTGCTAGCAGGACTTTTTGTTGCGGTCCTGCTAGCGCACCGCTCCAGTGTGAAAGCCCTGCCGGCTTTCACACTGGAGTGAATGGGGCCGGTTTTTTCAGGCGGTATACAGGCGCTATTTTTAGCGCCGTACCGCCTGAAAACCGCCCAGTGTGAAAGGGGCCTTATAGTGAAAGGGAACTCTGCGAGTTCAGATGTAAAAGGGGAACTCTGTGGACTCTGATGTAAAGGGAGACTCTTGTTATTAACATCATATGATTAGAAATGTTATTTATTACAAAATATATGTATAGTGTGTACAAAAAAATTAAAATATTGCTGTGCGCCACTGAAGTGTTCGGGTTTTACTTGAAGAAAAGGTGGCAACCCTAACGCTGCCGCAGTGCCGATGGGACTTGTAGTTCATTCTTTCACAGATTCCTGTAAATGAAAAATGTGGCTGTGCCTGCTGGGCCCCTCCCACGGCTCTGCTCTCCCTGCCTGTGCAGGGTGACTGGCCGGGTCTGCCTCCAGGCTGGGGAGCTGAGGAAAGGACAGGAGAGGAAGCCCGAGAGAGGGGTCTCTGCTGCCTTTGGGTCTTGTGCAGAAGACCGGCGGCTGGCATGGGAAGATCTGATCAGTTTGAGGCCTGGACAGAAGTCTTGCCTTGTTCAGTGGGGAGCAAAGAACAATGTGAGTACCTCAGCACACCCATGGGGGCATACAAGGGGAGAGACTGCCAGGTGTAGCATCAGGGCCGTTTTTAAGGCAGGGCAAAAGGGGCAGCTGCCCTGGGCCTTGTCATTGTTGTGGGGCCCAAAGCAGCTGCCTCATACTTGCCAACTATCCTGGTTTAAATTCTCTTGTACCTTGAGGTTTAAGTCCTGTGCTGTGTCCCGATATCTCAGTGTGAAGTGCTGCTACTAATGCTGCCCAGCTCTGCCCAATTGTTGTGTGCAGATGACTCACCTGCAGACCCTGTGTTTACATGTAAATTACCGGCATTCATATGTAAATAATGGCGGCATTCATATGTAAATAGCGGCCGCCGGCCGCATTGATACGTATATCATGCCCCCCCCCCCCCCCCCCCGAGGTCATATCCACAGTAATCTCTAGCAACCAATCAACAAGCAGAAATCATGTGCTGTAACCTCTGGCAACTAACCAGTGAGCTGTAATGTGTTCTGTAACCTCTAGCAACCAGTCAGTGTGCGGTAATGATACACTGTAACCTCTAGCAACCAGTCAGTGTGCGGTAATGATACACTGTAACCTCTAGCAACCAGTCAGTGAGCGGTAATGATACCTCTGGCAACCAATCGCAATCGCTGCCTGATCTGATTCAGTAGACTGATTTTGAGCCTAGCTGCTATTTATTGTATGTCTCAGAGTAGGTGGAGAGCAAAACTGCATGGGGGGGGGGGGGGGGGGGGGGCCAGAAAAGTTTTGCCCAGGGTCCAATCAATATTAAAGACGGCCCTGTGTAGCATACTTGCCAGGGACAGCGTTGTGCTAAATCCCAATCCCTTGTCCTTTGCCATACTTCAGAGCAGCCAGGTGGGCTGGTAGTCAAAGCAGCCAGGTGGGCTGGTAGTATCCTGCAAGTGTCAGAACTGTTGTGAGGTTCTACTGAGGAGGCACTGATGTTGGATGAGAAGGCCTGGCTTGCAGTCTCCACTCTAATTCATCCCAAAGGTGTTCTATCGGGTTGAGGGCAGGACTCTGTGCAGACCAGTCAAGTTCCTCCACCCAAAACTCGCTCGTCTATGTCTTTATTAGCCTTGCTTTGTACACTTGTCCAAACCACTTGGTGGAGGAGGGGATTATGGTGTGGGGGTTGTCTTTCAGGGGTTGGGCTTGTCCCCTTAGTTCGAGTGAAGGGAACTCTTCCCTACACACGGTCGGATTTTCCAACGGAAAATGTCCTATCGGACAATGTTGTCGGAAATTCCGTGTGTGGGCTCCATCGGACTTTTTTCCGTCGTAATTTCTGACGGAAAAAGTTTTATCTCCTGCTCTCAAATTTTCCGACAACAAAGTCCTATCGGACTTTTTCCGATCGCGTGTGGCGAATTCCGACGGACAAAGTGCCACGCATGCTCAGATCACATTACAAGACCAAAGCTATTGGCTACTAGCCTCTACGTAGTCCCGTCGTACGCAATGAACGTCACCACGTTCAGGATGATCGGACTTTCCGACAACTTTGTCCGACCGTGTGTATGCAACACCAGTGTCGGAAAAAATCAGACGGATTAACTAATTTGTTTTTTTTTTTTTTTCGGATTTTCGTTATTTTTGGATTCGAACGATTCGAACGATTCGTTATTCGTTAAAATTTTTAGCGAATCGTTCGTTCATTCGTACGAAAACGAATGAACGAA
>CM053037.1:192676369-192698251 GCA_028564925.1 Lithobates sylvaticus | reverse complement strand
TCATCAGGAAAGCCGATCAATGACGTCAGACGTCAGCCCCCGCCCCCTAATGTAAAAAAACACACACACACACGTCACAGCCCATAACCCCTCCCCCCCCCGCCCCCTAGTGGTTATCTCTTTACTACAACTGTCATTTATACAGGAATCAATGCAAATTTAAATAGCATTGATTTCTATATAAATGACAATGGTCCCAAAAATGTGTCAGAAATGTCCAATGTGTCCGCCATAATGTCGCAGTCACAATAAAAATCGCTAATCGCCGCCATTACTAGTAAAAAAAAAATATTAATAAAAATGCTATAAAACTATCCCCTATTTTGTAAATGCTATAACTTTTGCACAAACCAATCAATAATCGCTAATTGTGATTTTTTTTTACCAAAAATATGTAGAATAATACGTATCGGCCTAAACTGAGGAAAAAAAAAATTTTTATATATTTTTTGGGGATATTTATTAGAGCAAAAAGCAAAAAATATTGCATTGTTTTCAAAATTGACGCTCTATTTTTGTTTATAGCGCAAAAAATAAAAAACCGCAGGGGCGATCAAATACCCCCAAAAGAAAGCTCTATTTGTGGGGAAAAAAGGACGCCAATTTTGTTTGGGAGCCACGTCGCACGACCGCGCAATTGTCAATTAAAGCGACGCAGTGCCGAATCGCAAAAAGGGGGCTGGTCCTTTGGCTGCCAATTGGTCCGGGGCTGAAGTGGTTAAAGGAGTCCGTTTACTGTCCTATAGGCTTTGGGGGGGGGGGGGGGGGGGGCAGACTATGGCCAGTGGAAGTAGAAAATGCCCCAGCATTAGTGGGAGTAAACAGTGACCCGTCATTGGTTTTAGCAGGAGGTACAGTGCTCTATCAAGGGTGTCAGTAGGACAATTCTGCCCCATCATTGGTGTCAGTGGTAGGAATAGTGCCCCATCATTGGTGTCAGTGGGAGGAATAGTGCCCCATAAGTGGGAGGAATAGTGCCCCATCATTGATGTCAGTGGGAGGAATAGTGCCCCATCATTGGTGTCAGTGGGAGAAGTAGTGCCCCATTAATGGTGTCAGTAGGACAATTGTGCCCCATCAGTGGTGTCAGTGGGAGGAATAGTGCCCCATAAGTGGGAGGAATAGTGCCCTATCAGTGGTGTCAGTGGGAGGAATAGTGCCCCATCATTGGTGTCAGTGGGAGGAATAGTGCCCCATCGATGGTGTCATGGGGAGATATAGTGCCCCATCAGTGGTGTCAGTGGGAGGGAGGAATAGTGTCCCATCATTAGTATCAGTGGGGGGAATAGTGTCCCATCATTGGTGTCAGCAGGAGGAATAGTGCCCCATCAAAGGTGTCAGCAGAAGGAATAGTGCCCCATCAAAGGTGTCAGTGGAAGCAATAGTGCCACATCGATGGTGTCAGTGGGAGAAATGGTGCCTTATCATTGGTGTCAGTTGGAGGAATGGTGTCCCAAGGGCTGGATAAAAGCAAGCAAGCATTTGACCCCCAGGCCGTAGTTTGAAGACCACTTCTCTAGACTAGTGATGAGGTTGGGTTTGATCCCAACGTGGGTTTGGCCAAACCCAGAAGGTAGCTGTCATTTTTGGGCCAATCACTCCCTTCCCCACAAGCTGAAAATACACAAAGCAATAACAATGCTTATGATATCTTTGACCTAATTGGACCTCTGGCCATATTAGGTCAATGATGTCTTCAGCATCCCAACTCCCTTGTGTATGTGCGGCCCTCCACCCACAGCTCATTGGCCCGGCACTGACAGGTGACTTCCGAGTTGACCCGAACCTGGACTCTGACTAATCCCAGAGCTAAACCCGAGCTCATCCCTACTCTAGACACAACGGGTGTCAATGTGAAAATACATTTGGAAGCAGTACGAGATCTTCTTTATGTACGGAGCTAGATTCCAAACCAAAAATGGTTTCATGTGGCTGAACCATAAAGAGAGTCTTCTGACTTCTCCCGACATCCCATGTATTCCTTTTCCCTTTACAGCTCCATTGCGGAATTTAGCCAGAAATGTCTAGAAGTGACCAGAAGAAGGAAACAAAATAAGGAAAGTCAATACTAGACATGTGCACAACCAAAAAATTTGTTTTTTTTCGTTTCGTTTTTTTCGTTTCCGTCGATTCGTAACGATTCGTACATTCGTAAGTCGTCGTTGTTCGGATTCGTAACGATTCGTACATTCGTAAGTCGTCGGTGTTCGTATTCGTAACGATTCGTACATTCGTTAGTTATTTTTTCGTTGATTCGTTTTTTCGTTAGTTTAATTTTCGGACACATTCGTATTTATTTGTACATTCGTAACATTCGTAGATTCGTAATCGGAGCATAATTCATAATTTTATGTAATGTGTATGCTATTATTACATTTTAATAATTACGAATCGAAAAAAAAAAAGTTACGAATCGAAAAAAAAAAAAGTTACGAATCGAAAAAAAAGTTACGAATGTACAAATTTTTTTGTTCAATAGAGACACGGAAAATTACAAATCGAAAAAAAAAAAAAAAAAAAGTTAGGAATCGAAAAAAAAAAGTTACGAATCGAAAAAAAAAAGTTACGAATCGAAAAAAAAAAAGTTACGAATGTACGAATTTTTTGTTCAATAGAGACACGGAAAATTACAAATCGAAAAAAAAAAAAAAAAAGTTTAGGAATCGAAAAAAAAAAAAAAAAAAAAAAAAAAGTTACGAATCGAAAAAAAAAAAGTTACGAATCGAAAAAAAAAAGTTACGAATGTACGAATTTTTTGGTTCAATAGAGACACGGAAAATTACAAATCGAAAAAAAAAAAAAAAGTTAAAAAAAAAAAAAAGTTACGAATCGTAAAAAAAAGTTACGAATCGAAAAAAAAAAATGTTACGAATGAAAAAAAAAAAAGTTACGAATGTACGAATTTTTTGGTTCAATAGAGACACGGAAAATTACAAATCGAAAAAGAAAAAAAAAAAAAAGTTACGAATCGAAAAAAAAAAAAAAAGTTACGAATCGAAAAAAAAAAAAGTTACGAATCGAAAAAAAAAAGTTACGAATTGAAAAAAAAGTTACGAATGTACGAATTTTTTGGTTCAATAGAGACACGGAAAATTACAAATCGAAAAAAAAAAAAAAAAAAAAAACGAATCGAAAAAAAAGTTACGAATCGAAAAAAAAAAAGTTACGAATTGAAAAAAAAGTTACGAATCGAAAAAAAAAAGTTACGAATTGAAAAAAAAAGTTAGGAATGTACTAATTTTTTGGTTTAATAGAGACACGGAAAATTACAAATCGAAAAAAAAAAAAAAAAAAGAAACGAATCGAAAAAAAAAAAGTTACGAATTGAAAAAAAAAAGTTACGAATCGAAAAAAAAAGTTACGAATTGAAAAAAAAAAAAAGTTACGAATGTACGAATTTTTTGGTTCAATAGAGACACGGAAAATTACAAATCGAAAAAAAAAAAAAAAAAAAAGTTACGAATCGAAAAAAAAAGTTACGAATACGAAAAAAAAGTTACGAATGTACTAATTTTTTTGTTCAATCCATTCGAAGCACGTTTAGCAGCGCCATTGTAAGGGACACGGAAAATGACCAATTCAACAAAAAAAAAAGTTACGAATTTTTTCGTTCGTTTTCGTTTGTTTTCGTTTTTCGGATTTTCTTCATTAGTACATTCGTTGTTTCTAATTAGTTTTTTTTTTCGGATTTTCGTGTGTCAGTGTGTCATTGTTCTGGGACCCCCAAGTGTCAGTGTGTCATTGTTCTGGACCCCCAAGTGTCAGGGTGTCATTGTTCTGGACCCCCAAGTGTCAGTGTGTCATTGTTCTGGACCCCCAAGTGTCAGTGTGTCATTGTTCTGGGACCCCCAAGTGTCAGTGTGTCATTGTTCTGGGACCCCCAAGTGTCAGTGTGTCATTGTTCTGGACCCCCAAGTGTCAGTGTGTCATTGTTCTGGACCCCCAAGTGTCAGTGTGTCATTGTTCTGGGACCCCCAAGTGTCAGGGTGTCATTGTTCTGGACCCCCAAGTGTCAGTGTCATTGTTCTGGACCCCCAAGTGTCAGTGTGTCATTGTTCTGGACCCCCAAGTGTCAGTGTGTCAGTGTGTCATTGTTCTGGACCCCCAAGTGTCAGTGTGTCATTGTTCTGGACCCCCAAGTGTCAGTGTGTCATTGTTCTGGGACCCCCAAGTGTCAGTGTGTCATTGTTCTGGGACCCCCAAGTGTCAGTGTGTCATTGTTCTGGACCCCCAAGTGTGTGTTCTGGGACCCCCAAGTGTCATTTGTTCTGGACCCCCAAGTGTCAGTGTGTCATTGTTCTGGGACCCCCAAGTGTCAGTGTGTCATTGTTCTGGGACCCCCAAGTGTCAGTGTGTCATTGTTCTGGACCCCCAAGTGTCAGTGTGTCATTGTTCTGGGACCCCCAAGTCAGTCAGTGTGTCATTGTTCTGGACCCCCAAGTGTCAGTGTGTCATTGTTCTGGACCCCCAAGTGTCAGTGTGTCATTGTTCAGTGTGTCATTGTTCCCCCCCAAGTGTCAAGTGTCAGTGTGTCATTGTTCTGTTCTGGGACCCCCAAGTGTCAGTGTGTCATTGTTCTGGACCCCCCAGTGTCAGTGTGTGTCATTGTTCTGGACCCCCCCAGTGTCAGTGTGTCATTGTTCTGGGACCCCCAAGTGTCAGTGTGTCATTGTTCTGGACCCCCAAGTGTCAGTGTGTCAGGGTGTCATTGTTCTGGGACCCCTGGGACCCCCAAGTGTCAGTGTCATTGTTCTGGGACCCCCAAGTGTCAGTGTGTCATTGTTCTGGGACCCCCAAGTGTCAAGTGTCAGTGTGTCATTGTTCTGGTTCTGGACCCCCAAGTGTCAGTGTGTCATTGTTCTGGACCCCCAAGTGTCAGTGTGTCATTGTTCTGGACCCCCAAGTGTCAGTGTCATTGTTCTGGGACCCCCAAGTGTCAGTGTGTCATTGTTCTGGACCCCCAAGTGTCAGGATTGTTCTGGGACCCCCAAGTGTCAGTGTGTCATTGTTCTGGGACCCCCAAGTGTCAGTGTGTCATTGTTCTGGGACCCCCAAGTGTCAGTGTGTCATTGTTCTGGGACCCCCAAGTGTCAGTGTCATTGTTCTGGGACCCCCAAGTGTCAGTGTGTCATTGTTCTGGGGACCCCCAAGTGTCAGTGTGTCATTGTTCTGGACCCCCAAGTGTCAGTGTGTCATTGTTCTGGACCCCCAAGTGTCAGTGTGTCATTGTTCTGGGACCCCCAAGTGTCAGTGTGTCATTGTTCTGGGACCCCCAAGTGTCAGTGTGTCATTGTTCTGGACCCCCAAGTGTCAGTGTGTCATTGTTCTGGACCCCCAAGTGTCAGTGTGTCATTGTTCTGGACCCCCCCCAAGTGTCAGTGTCATTGTTCTGGACCCCCAAGTGTCAGTGTGTCATTGTTCTGGACCCCCAAGTGTCAGTGTGTCATTGTTCCCCCAAGTGTCAGTGTGTCATTGTTCCCCCAAGTGTGTCAGTGTGTCATTGTTCTGGACCCCCCCCAGTGTCAGTGTGTCATTGTTCTGGACCCCCAAGTGTCAGTGTGTCATTGTTCTGGACCCCCAAGTGTCAGTGTGTCATTGTTCCCCAAGGACCCCCCCAAGTGTGTCAGTGTGTCATTGTTCTGGTTCTGGACCCCAAGTGTCAGTGTGTCATTGTTCTGGGACCCCCAAGTGTCAGTGTGTCATTGTTCGGGACCCCCAAGTGACAGTGTGTCATTGTCCTGGGACCCCCAAAGTGTCAGTGTGTCATTGTTCCGGACCCCCCAAGTGTCAGTGTGTCATTGTTCCCGGAACCCCAAGTGTCAGTGTTCATGGTGTCATTGTTCTGGACCCCCAAGTGTCAGTGTGTCATTGTTCTGGACCCCCAAGTGTCAGTGTGTCATTGTTCTGGGACCCCCAAGTGTCAGTGTGTCATTGTTCTGGACCCCCAAGTGTCAGTGTGTCATTGTTCTGGGACCCCCACGTGTCAGTGTGTCATTGTGTCATTGTGTCATTGTTCGGGACCCCCAAGTGTCAGTGTCATTGTTCTGGGACCCCCAAGTGTCAGTGTGTCATTGTTCTGGACCCCCAAGTGTCAGTGTGTCATTGTTCTGGACCCCCAAGTGTCAGTGTGTCATTGTTCTGGACCCCCAAGTGTCAGTGTGTCATTGTTCTGGACCCCCAAGTGTCAGTGTGTCATTGTTCTGGGACCCCCAAGTGTCAGTGTGTCATTGTTCTGGACCCCCAAGTGTCAGGGAGTCATTGTTCTGGGTACCCCAAGTGTCAGTGTGTCATTGTTATGGGACCCCCAAGTGTCAGTGTGTCATTGTTCTGGACCCCCAAGTGTCAGTGTGTCATTGTTATGGGACCCCCAAGTGTCAGTGTGTCATTGTTCTGGGACCCCCAAGTGTCAGTGTGTCATTGTTCTGTTCTGGACCCCCAAGTGTCAGGGTGTCATTTTTCTGGGACCCCCAAGTTGTCAGGGTGTCATTGTTCTCGGACCCCCAAGTGTCAGTGTGTCATTGTTTCTGGGACCCCCAAGTGTCAGTGTGTCATTGTTCTGGACCCCCAAGTGTCATTGTGTGTCATTGTTCTGGGACCCCCAAGTGTGTCAGTGTGTCATTGTTCTGGACCCCCAAGTGTCAGTGTGTCATTGTTCTGGACCCCCAAGTGTCAGTGTGTCATTGTTCTGGACCCCCAAGTGTCAGTGTGTTCTGGACCCCCAAGTGTCAGTGTGTCATTGTTCTGGACCCCCAGTGTCATTGTTCTGGACCCCCAAGTGTCAGTGTGTCATTGTCAGTGTGTCATTGTTCTGGACCCCCAAGTGTCAGTGTGTCATTGTTCATTGTTCTGGACCCCCAAGTGTCAGTGTGTCATTGTTCTGGACCCCCAAGTGTCTGGACCCCCAAGTGTCAGTGTCATTGTTCTGGGACCCCCAAGTGTCAGTGTGTCATTGTTCTGGACCCCCAGTGTCAGTGTGTCATTGTTCTGGGACCCCCAAGTGTCAGTGTGTCATTGTTCTGGACCCCCAAGTGTCAGGGTGTCATTGTTCTGGACCCCCAAGTGTCCCCCAGTGTCAGTGTCATTGTTCTGGACCCCCAGTGTCAGTGTGTCATTGTTCTGGACCACCAAGTGTCAGTGTGTCATTGTTCTGGACCCCCAAGTGTCAGTGTGTCATTGTTCTGGACCCCCAAGTGTCAGTGTGTCATTGTTCTGGACCCCCAAGTGTCAGTGTGTCATTGTTCTGGACCCCCAAGTGTCAGTGTGTCATTGTTCTGGACCCCCAAGTGTCAGTGTGTCATTGTTCTGGACCCCCAAGTGTCAGTGTGTCATTGTTCTGGACCCCCAAGTGTCAGTGTGTCATTGTTCGGGACCCCCAAGTTTCAGTGTGTCATTGTTCTGGGACCCCCAAGTGTCAGTGTGTCATTGTTCTGGACCCCCCAGTGTCAGGGTGTCATTGTTCCTGGACCCCCAAGTGTCAGGGTGTCATTGTTACTGGACCCCCAAGTGTCAGTGTGTCATTGTTCTGGACCCCCAAGTGTCAGTGTGTCATTGTTCTGGGACCCCCCCAGTGTCAGTGTGTCATTGTTCCGGACCCCCAAGTGTCAGTGTGTCATTGTTCTGGACCCCCAATTGTCAGTGTGTCATTGTTCTGGACCCCCCAGTGTCAGGGTGTCATTGTTCCGGACCCCCAAGTGTCAGTGTGTCATTGTTCGGGACCCCCAAGTGTCAGTGTGTCATTGTTCTGGGACCCCCAAGTGTCTGTGTGTCATTGTTCTGGGACCCCCAAGTGTCAGTGTCATTGTTCTGGACCCCCAAGTGTCAGGGTGTCATTGTTCTGGACCCCCAAGTGTCAGTGTGTCATTGTTCTGGACCCCCAAGTGTCAGTGTGTCATTGTTCTGGTTCTGGACCCCCAGTGTCAGGTGTGTCATGTCATTGTTCTGGACCCCCAAGTGTCAGTGTGTCATTGTTCTGGGACCCCCAAGTGTCAGTGTGTCATTGTTCTGGGACCCCCAAGTGTCAGGTGTCATTGTTCTGGACCCCCAAGTGTCAGGTGTCATTGTTCTGGACCCCCAAGTGTCAGGGTGTCATTCAGTCATTGTTCTGGACCCCCAAGTGTCAGTGTGTCATTGTTCTGGACCCCCAAGTGTCAGGGTGTCATTGTTCTGGGACCCCCAAGTGTCAGTGTGTCATTGTTCTGGACCCCCAAGTGTCAGGGTGTCATTGTTCTGGACCCCCAAGTGTCAGGTGTCATTGTTCTGGCTTTCTTTTTTAAAAGAAATCCAATAAAATCAAATTTTGTCATAAATTTAAGCCAAAATGTATTCTGCTACATGTTTTTTGTAAAAAAAATTCCGTTAAGTGTATAATAATTGGTTCGCGTGATCACGGACATATGTACGCAAATGATCATGTAAAAGGGGTGTGCAGGTGATCACGGACAGATGTGTGCAGATAATCATTGGCACATGTGATTTTAGTGGGACATATGTGGGGGACATGTGTTTTTATTATTTGGGGACATGTGTGTTTTGGGGACATGTGTGTTTTGGGGACATGTGTGTCTTACTGTGGGGACATGTGTGTCTTACTGTGGGGACATGTGTGTGTTTTACTGTGGGACGTGTGTTTTACTATGGGGGACCCTAGACTGGTGATCAGTGAGTAAAAAAACATCTCATACTCACTGATCACCAGCCGGCTGCAGCGATCCGCTCTCCTCTCCTCACCGACGACTTCCGTGTGAGGAGAGGAGGGCCGATTGCCTAGCAACCGGCTGTTTGTTTACATCACATGACAGCCGTGATTCGTCACGGCCGTCATGTGATCAGGAGGGCCAATCACCGTGCCCTCCTGCCGATTCGAGATGCGCCGTGTCCGGGTGACACGGCCGCATCGGGATCGCGCCGCTGCGCGGGCACGCGCGCGCGCGATCCCTCTACTTCTGAAGGACGTTCCTGAACGTCCTATCAGAAGTAGACGGCTCCCACCCGGCCGTATATCTACATTGGCCGGGTGGGAAGTGGTTAAAGAGGATCTTCCCGGCCCCTAGAAAGAAGAAAAATAAACGTCGGCAGCTACAAATCCTGTATTATTATTATTATTATTATACAGGATTTATATGGCGCCAACAGTTTGCGCAGCACTTTACAACATGAGGGCAGACAGTACAATTCAATAGAGGAGGAATCAGAGAGCGCAGCTCGTTAGAGTTTACAATCTAAGAGGGAGGATCAAGTGATAGAAAAGGTAAAAACTGTGGGGGATGGGCTGATGGAGAAAATAAAAGTGCAGTTGTTAGGTGGGGGCAGAATAGGCGTCTCAGAAGAGGAGGGTTTTTTAGGAATTGTCTAAAAGCAAACGGAGTAGGAGATAGTCAGACAGATTGGGGTAGGGAGTTCCATATCATGGGAGAGGCTCGGGAGAAGTCCTGGAGGTGAGTATGGGAGGAGGTGACGAGGGAGCTAGAGAGCAGGAGGTCTTCGGAGGAGCGAACGGAGAGATTTGGTTGGTACTTTGAGACTAGGTTAGTAATGTAGCTCAGGGACCGAGTTGTGGATGGCTTTGTAAGTTGTTAGAGGGGTGGAGGACACTGAATGGCGGTCAAGTGAGGGATTGGCAGAGAGGGATGAAGGAGACTGAGTGAAGACCAGTGGAGGGATTGGCAGAGAGGGGTGGAGGACACTAAGTGGAAGCCAGTGGAGGGATTGGCAGAGAGGGGTGGAGGACACTGAATGGAGGCCAGTGGAGGGATTGGCAGAGAGGGGTGGGGGAAACTGAATGGAGGCCAGTGCAGGGATTGGCAGAGAGGGGTGGAGGACACTGAGTGGAGGGATTGGTAGAGAGGGACGGAGGTAGTGGAAGCCAGTGGCAAGAATGGCAGAGAGGGGTGGAGGACACTGAATGGAAGCCAGTGGAGGGATTGGCAGAGAGGGGTGGAGGACACTGAATCGAAGCCAGTGGAGGGATTGGCAGAGAGGGATGGAGGACACCGAGTGGAGGTCAGTGGAGGGATTGGTAAAGAGGGATGGAGGACACTGAATGGAGGCCAGTGGAGGGATTGGCAGAGAGGGATGGAGGACACCGAGTGGAGGTCAGTGGAGGGATTGGCAAAGAGGGATGGAGGACACTGAATGGAGGCCAGTGGAGGGATTGGCAGAGAGGGGTGGAGGACACTGAATGAAGGCCAGTGGAGGGATTGGCGTAGAGGGGTGGAGGACACTGAATCAAAGCCAGTGGAGGGATTGGCAGAGAGGGGTGGAGGACACTGAATCGAAGCCAGTGGAGGGATTGGCAAAGAGGGGTGGAGGACACTGAATGGAGGCATGTGGAGGGAATGGTAGAGAGGGGTGGTGGACACTAAGTGGAAGCCAGTGGAGGGATTGGCAGAGGGGTGGAGGACACTGAATCGAAGCCAGTGGAGGGATTGGCAGAGAGGGGTGGAGGACACCGAGTGGAGGTCAGTGGAGGGATTGGCAAAGAGGGATGGAGGACACTGAATGAAGGCCAGTGGAGGTATTGGCGTAGAGGGGTGGAGGACACTGAATCAAAGCCAGTGGAGGGATTGGCAGAGAGGGGTGGAGGACACTGAATCGAAGCCAGTGGAGGGATTGTCAGAGAGGGGTGGAGGACACTGCATCGAAGCCAGTGGAGGGATTGGCAGAGAGGGGTGGAGGACACCGAGTGGAGGTCAATGGAGGGATTGGCAGAGAGGGGTGGAGGACACTGAATGGAGGCCAGTGGAGGGATTGGCAGAGAGGGGTGGAGGACACTGAATGGAGGCCAGTGGAGGGATTGGCAGAGAGGGGTGGAGGACACTGAGTGGAGGGATTGTTAGAGAGGGACTGAGGTAGTGGAAGCCAGTGGCAAGAATGGCAGAGAGGGGTGAAGGACACTGAATGGAGGCCAGTGAGGGATTGGCAGAGAGGGGTAAAGGACACTGAATGGAAGCCAGTGGAGGGATTGGCAGAGAGGGGTGGAGGACACTGAATGGAGGCCAGTGGAGGGATTGGCAAAGAGGGGTGGAGGACACTGAATGGAGGCCAGTGGAGGGATTGGCAAAGAGGGGTGGAGGACACTGAGTGGAAGCCAGTGGAGGGGTTGGCAGAGAGGGGTGGAGGACACCGAGTGGAGGTCAGTGGAGGGATTGGTAAAGAGGGATGGAGGACACTGAATGGAGGCCAGTGGAGGGATTGGCGTAGAGGGGTGGAGGACACTGAATGGAGGCCAGTGGAGGGATTGTCGTAGAGGGGTGGAGGACACTGAATGGAGGCCAGTGGAGGGATTGGCGTAGAGGGGTGGAGGACACTGAATCGAAGCCAGTGGAGGGATTGGCAGAGAGGGGTGGAGAACACTGAGTGGAAGTCAGTGGAGGGATTGGTAGAGAGGGGTCGAGGACACTGAATGGAGGCCAGTGGAGGGATTGGCAGAGAGGGATGAAGGAGATGGTGCCTCGTGCAGGAAGACGGAACAGGCATAGACTCCTCCCACTGGTTCCTCTGGCTGCGCAATTTTGCGGGGCTTTTCTGCATGGCTCCTCCCACGCTTACGCACCACAGTGAAAGTCTTTGCCTTAGTAAAGATGGCGCGGTTCAAAAACTTCACCCTCTATTCCAATAAACTCACGTGTATGACTTTATCCGTTGCGAGAGGTAACGGCAAATCCCAGGCTACGAGCCACACGTGTAGCACTGACCCCCGAAGGAGCCGCTGAATTTTTCTGGGCTTGGCGATACCTCCTCCAGCTCGTACCTCGTTGTCCTTGTCTAGGGGTTCCCAGGGTTGACGACCCAGTAACTGTGGAGACCGACACCTGAATTCCTTTTTAGGATTTTTATTTGCTTAAAACGTTGAACAGGAACTCAGTGTCTGAGTTGGGAATAGAGGGTAAGGGTATAATAGAGGGTAAGGGTATAATAGAGGGTGAGGGTATAGAAGCTCAGGCACTTGGAACTGCTGACACTCAATAAGTGGTTCTCTAGATGATCCGGGGAGGAGCCACTCGCAACTGGATAACTCAACTGTTGGATAAACCCTTGTTTGTAGATTTAGCAGCCAACAAGTGATCTCAGCAAAGTCTCTGCCACAGACTTGGTTGGGAAACTTTAGATGAACACAAAAGTCTCTCACAGGAACTTGGTTGCAACTGAAGGACGGGTTAGGAACTTTTCTTACGGTACCAGTATCTCGCAGCCCGTCCGGCGATACCGGAAGAAATGTGGATTCAATCAGTGTCCATACAGCTCAGCTCCCAGGCTCTTACCGAGCAGCCAGCCTCGTGCGTGGCCCTCCTCCGAAGAGTCCTCCCCTGGTCACATGTAGAGTTGCTGGGCCTCTCCAATCCCGAGACGGCACCGGAACACCTTAGAATCCTCCTTCAGTTACTGCGCCTCGAACTAGCCAGTTCCGAGGCTCGGAAACGGATGGATCCGCACCCCAGACCACGAGGGCCTCTGGGGCTGGTCAGGAGGACCAGGACCATGGAGTCAGCAACAACTTCTGGACCGGAACCCAGAATCACGTGACTTCAGCACCTTAAGTACCCTCTCCCGGAATACACAGCGGGACAAACGTGCCCACTGATTGGCTCCGAGCAGAGATTGGTACCCAATTCGTCCAACCAGACTGCGTTCTAAGGCCTGTCATGGGTGCAAACCCCACCTATGACCAGGCAGAACTTCAATACAGTCCGGGCCAGACTGATGCCAAAGCATCATTTAGGATCATTAACCCCAAAACTTTAACTATAGTCTAGGGAAAAAATTTTTTTTACAACATAGCGGGTACTCTTCAGGAGTACCGGCGCTACATAAGGAACATTCTTCTCACTGATCACCAATGTAAGGGACATTCTTCCCACTGATCACCAATGTAAGGAACATTCTTTCTCACTGATCACCAATGTAAGGGACATTCTTCCCACTGATCACCAATGTAAGGAACATTCTTCCCACTGATCACCAATGTAAGGAACATTCTTCCCACTGACCACCAATGTAAGGGTACATTCTTCCCACTGATCACCAATGTAAGGAACATTCTTCCCACTGATCACCAATGTAAGGAACATTCTTCCCACTGATCACCAATGTAAGGAACATTCTTCCCACTGACCACCAATGTAAGGGACATTCTTCTCACTGATCACCAATGTAAGGAACATTCTTCCCACTGATCACCAATGTAAGGAACATTCTTCTTCCCACTGATCACCAATGTAAGGAACATTCTTCCCACTGATCACCAATGTAAGGAACATTCTTCCCACTGACCACCAATGTAAGGGACATTCTTCTCACTGATCACCAATGTAAGGAACATTCTTCCCACTGATCACCAATGTAAGGAACATTCTTCCACTGATCACCAATGTAAGGAACATTCTTCTCACTGATCACCAATGTAAGGAACATTCTTCCCACTGATCACCAATGTAAGGAACATTCTTCCCACTGATCACCAATGTAAGGAACATTCTTCCCACTGATCACCAATGTAAGGAACATTCTTCCCACTGATCACCAATGTAAGGAACATTCTTCTCACTGATCACCAATGTAAGGAACATTCTTCTCACTGATCACCAATGTAAGGAACATTCTTCTCACTGATCACCAATGTAAGGAACATTCTTCTCACTGATCACCAATGTAAGGAACATTCTTCTCACTGATCACCAATGTAAGGAACATTCTTCTCACTGATCACCAATGTAAGGAACATTCTTCTCACTGATCACCAATGTAAGGAACATTCTTCCCACTGATCACCAATGTAAGGGACATTCTTCCCACTGATCACCAATGTAAGGAACATTCTTCTCACTGATCACCAATGTAAGGAACATTCTTCTCACTGATCACCAATGTAAGGAACATTCTTCTCACTGATCACCAATGTAAGGAACATTCTTCCCACTGATCACCAATGTAAGGAACATTCTTCCCACTGATCACCAATGTAAGGAACATTCTTCTCACTGATCACCAATGTAAGGAACATTCTTCTCACTGATCACCAATGTAAGGATACATTCTTCTCACTGATCACCAATGTAAGGAACATTCTTCACACTGATCACCAATGTAAGGAACATTCTTCTCACTGATCACCAATGTAAGGAACATTCTTCTCACTGATCACCAATGTAAGGAACATTCTTCTCACTGATCACCAATGTAAGGAACATTCTTCCCACTGATCACCAATGTAAGGGACATTCTTCCCACTGATCACCAATGTAAGGGACATTCTTCTCACTGATCACCAATGTAAGGAACATTCTTCCCACTGATCACCAATGTAAGGAACATTCTTCCCACTGATGTAAGGAACATTCTTCTCACTGATCACCAATGTAAGGAACATTCTTCTCACTGATCACCAATGTAAGGAACATTCTTCCCACTGATCACCAATGTAAGGAACATTCTTCCCACTGATCACCAATGTAAGGGACATTCTTCTCACTGATCACCAATGTAAGGAACATTCTTCCCACTGATCACCAATGAAGGAACATTCTTCTCACTGATCACCATGTAAGGAACATTCTTCTCACTGATCACCAATGTAAGGAACATTCTTCTCACTGATCACCAATGTAAGGAACATTCTTTTCACTGATCACCAATGTAAGGAACATTCTTCCACTGATCACCAATGTAAGGAACATTCTTCTCACTGATCACCAATGTAAGGAACATTCTTTCCACTGATCACCAATGTAAGGGACATTCTTCTCACTGATCACCAATGTAAGGAACATTCTTCCCACTGATCACCAATGTAAGGAACATTCTTCTCACTGATCACCAATGTAAGGAACATTCTTCTCACTGATCACCAATGTAAGGAACATTCTTCCCACTGATCACCAATGTAAGGAACATTCTTCCCACTGATCACCAATGTAAGGGACATTCTTCCCACTGATCACCAATGTAAGGAACATTCTCTCACTGATCACCAATGTAAGGAACATTCTTCTCACTGATCACCAATGTAAGGAACATTCTTCCTCACTGATCACCAATGTAAGGAACATTCTTCTCACTGATCACCAATGTAAGGAACATTCTTCTCACTGATCACCAATGTAAGGAACATTCTTCCCACTGATCACCAATGTAAGGGACATTCTTCTCACTGATCACCAATGTAAGGGACATTCTTCTCACTGATCACCAATGTAAGGAACATTCTTCTCACTGATCACCAATGTAAGGAACATTCTTCCACTGATCACCAATGTAAGGAACATTCTTCTCACTGATCACCAATGTAAGGAACATTCTTCTCACTGATCACCAATGTAAGGAACATTCTTCTCACTGATCACCAATGTAAGGAACATTCTTCCCACTGATCACCAATGTAAGGAACATTCTTCCCACTGATCACCAATGTAAGGAACATTCTTCCACTGATCACCAATGTAAGGGAACATTCTTCCCACTGATCACCAATGTAAGGAACATTCTTCTCACTGATCACCAATGTAAGGAACATTCTTCTCACTGATCACCAATGTAAGGAACATTCTTCTCACTGATCACCAATGTAAGGAACATTCTTCTCACTGATCACCAATGTAAGGAACATTCTTCTCACTGATCACCAATGTAAGGAACATTCTTCCCACTGATCACCAATGTAAGGGACATTCTTCCCACTGATCACCAATGTAAGGAACATTCTTCTCACTGATCACCAATGTAAGGAACATTCTTCCCACTGATCACCAATGTAAGGAACATTCTTCCCACTGACCACCAATGTAAGGAACATTCTTCTCACTGATCACCAATGTAAGGAACATTCTTCTCACTGATCACCAATGTAAGGAACATTCTTCCCACTGATCACCAATGTAAGGAACATTCTTCCCACTGATCACCAATGTAAGGGACATTCTTCTCACTGATCACCAATGTAAGGAACATTCTTCCCACACACCAATGTAAGGAACATTCTTCTCACTGATCACCAATGTAAGGAACATTCTTCTCAAGGATCACCACTGTAAGGAACATTCTTCTCACTGACACCAATGTAAGGAATATTCTTTTCACTGATCACCAATGTAAGGAACATTCTTCCCACTGATCACCAATGTAAGGAACATTCTTCTCACTGATCACCAATGTAAGGAACATTCTTTTCACTGATCACCAATGTAAGGGACATTCTTCCACTGATCACCAATGTAAGGAACATTCTTCCACTGATCACCAATGTAAGGGACCAGGGCCGATCCTAGGGTCACAGACGCCTGGGTGCAGAAATATTTCTGGCGCCCCCACGTGGGCGTGGTCATCTTACCAACTCCTCCCCTTTACAAATGTTTCTATGACAACGACTTCAACTCAGAGATGTTCCCGTAAGAAGTCTTCGTTACCCTGGGATCCTCCCATGATCTTTTACCAATAAATAAAATACAGGAAGAGCGTACACTAATGAGACCTGGAGGGGAGTCTCTCTGATGCACACAGAGGGGGCTTCTGTTAGAGAGTCTATTAGAAAGAGCCCCCAGACATAGTACAGGAGATGGTCAGAGACTGTAGACATGATACTAGAGACGGTCAGAGACTGCAATCATAGTACAGGAGACAGTCAGGCTGCACACAATACAGGAGATGGTCAGAGACTGCAATCATAGTACAGGAGACGGTCAGGCTGCACACAATACAGGAGATGGTCAGAGACTGCAGACATGTTACAGGAGATGGTAGTAAATAATGGCCGATCGGCCCTCTCACCTGACCCAGCGATACAGCAACAACGCTTCCTCTGATCAGGAGTCAGCTCACTCTGAATTGCCCGTGGCGACTCCGCTGGGTAGAGCCCAGGTCTGTATTCCTGCAATGACTCTATTCCTTCCTCCACCAGGGATGGCGCCAGGCTGTGTGGCTTTCTCTCTCTGATGGTGTTCTCTCAGCACTGCCCTCTCCCTCTGGAGTCCTGGGTGCCCTTCCCTGAAAGCTTCCCCGGGCTCCTGGCTTTCTCTCTCCCATTCAGCTGAGCATGCTGTTTGGGCTGCAGTTTCCGTGTTACAGTGGGGCTGCCAGTCCTTGGGACCACATGTCCCACAATCCTTTTCTTTGCTCCTTTGTTTTTTCTTCCCTGGCTGTTATGAAGGCGGGGGAAGAAACATAGTGCGCCGCTCATTAGTACAGCATCGCACGAGGAGGTGAGGGGGAGGGGAAATAAGAGCCCGCAGCTGCAGTGGCATCACTAGGGTTGGTGTCACCTGGTGCAGTAAAACATGGTATCACCCCCTCCACCAACTATAGTCATCCCTCAGTACAGACCCCACTCCATTAAGTATAGACCCCCCCTCCGTCAGTGCAGACCCTTCACTAAGTATAAATACCTCCGTCAGGACAGACCCCCCCCATCAGTATAGACCCCCAGGACATAACACCCCCCTTTATCAGTATAGACCCCCCCTCAGAACAAACCTTTCCCCCCTACATTAGTACAAACCACCCCCTCCTCCATTAGTACAGACCCCCCAGAACAAACCACCCCTCCATTAGTACAGACCCCTCCACCCAGGACAAACCACCCCCTCCATTAGTATAGACCCCCCGAGGACAACCCCCCCCCCCCCACATTAGTACAGACCCCCCCCCCCCCCTACATTAGTATAGACCCCCCCAGGACAAGCCACCCCCCCCCCCCACATTAGTATAGACCCCCAGGCCGAGCCACCCCCCACATTAGTATAGACCCCCCAGGACAAACCACCCCCCCACATTAGTATAGACCCCCCAGGCCGAACCACCCCCCACATTAGTATAGACCCCCTCAGGACAAACCACTCCCCACATTAGTATAGACCCCCCAACATTAATATAGACCCCCAAGGACAAACCCCCCCCTACATTAGTATAAACCCCCCAGGACAAACCAGCCCGCCACCCACATTAGTATAGACCCCCAGGACAAACCACCCCCCCACATTAGTATAGACCCCCTCAGGACAAACCACCCCCCACATTAGTATAGACCCCCCCAGGACAAACCACCCCCCCACATTAGTATAGACCCCCAGGCCGAACACCCCAAATTAGTATAGACCCCCCAGGCCGAACACCCCAAATTAGTATAGACCCCCCCAGGACGAACACCCCAAATTAGTATAGACCCCCCCAGGACAAACCACCCCCCCACATTAGTATAGACCCCCCAGGCCGAACCACCCCCACATTAGTATAGTCCCCCCAGGACAAACCACCCCCCATTAGTATAGACCCCCCCCAGGACGAACCACTCCCCCACATTAGTATAGACCCCCCCCAGGACAAACCAGCCCCATACATTAGTATAGACCCCCAGGACAACCCCCCCTACATTAATATAGACCCCCCAGGACAAACCACCCCTACATTAATATAGACCCCCCCCCAGGACAACCACCCCTACATTAATATAGACCCCCCAGGACAAACCACCCCCACCACATTGGTATAGACCCCCCCCCAGGACTAACACCCCCCCCCACATTAGTATAGACCCCCCAGGACAAACCCCCCCACATTAGTATAGACCCCCCCAGGACAAACCCCCACATTAGTATAGACCCCCCAGGACAACCCCCCCCCCACATTAGTATAGACCCCCCCAGGACAACCCCCCCACATTAGTATAGACCCCCCCAGACAACCCCCCCCCCCCACATTAGTATAGACCCCCCCAGGACAAAGCCCCCCTAGACAAACCCCCCCCCCACATTGGTATAGACCCCCCCAGGACAAACCACCCCCCCCACATTAGTATAGACCCCCAGGACAAACACCCCCACATTGGTATAGACCCCCCAGGACAACCCCCCCCCATATTAGTATAGACCCCCCAGGACAAACCCCCCACATTAGTAGACCCCCTAGGACAAACCCCCCCACATTTGTATAGACCCCCCCAGGACAAACCCCTCCACATTAGTATAGACCCCCCCTGGACAAACCCCCCCACCCCCCCCACATTAGTATAGACCCCCCCCCAGGACAAAACCCCCCCCCACATTAGTATAGACCCCCCCTAGACAAACCACCCCCCCCCCCCCACATTAGTATAGACCCCCCCCCCCTAGGCTAATTAAAACCACCCGGGCGGCAGCTGGAGAGGACAGTGTGCAGCCGCGCCGCCCGGGTGGAGAACAGAGCGCGTGTGAGGCTTGTGCTGGTGGGCAGAAGGCGGAAGTTAAACACAGGACTCCTCCTGTGTTTAACTTCCGCCTCCCGCCCACCAGCACAAGCCTCACACGCGCTCTGTTCTAAACAAGTCGGGCTCGGCCACGGAGCGCCCCACCCCCCCGTGGCGTCACTGCGCGGCCGCTCCCGCGGCCGCGGCCGCGACAGGTGGAGAGGACAAGGAGAGGAGGAGGGAGCGGAGCACTCTGGCGCTCCAGCGCCCCCACCTCTGTGGCGCCTGGGTGCACTGCACCCCGTGCACCACGGGACGGACCGGCCCTGTAAGGGACATTCTTCCCACTGATCACCAATGTAAGGAACATTTTTCTCACTGATCACCAATGTAAGGAACATTCTTCTCACTGATCACCAATGTAAGGAACATTCTTCTCACTGATCACCAATGTAAGGAACATTCTTCCCACTGATCACCAATGTAAGGGACATTCTTCCCACTGATCACCAATGTAAGGAACATTCTTCTCACTGATCACCTATGTAAGGAACATTCTTCTCACTGATCACCAATGTAAGGAACATTCTTCTCACTGATCACCAATGTAAGGAAAATTCTTCTCACTGCTCACCAATGTAAGGAACATTCTTCCCACTGACCACCAATGTAAGGAACATTCTTCCCACTGATCACCAATGTAAGGGACATTCTTCCCACTGATCACCAATGTAAGGAACATTCTTCCCACTGATGACCAATGTAAGGAACATTCTTCTCACTGATCACCAATGTAAGGAACATTTTTCTCACTGATCACCAATGTAAGGAACTTCTTCTCACTGATCACCAATGTAAGGAACATTCTTCCCACTGATCACCAATGTAAGGAACATTCTTCCCACTGATCACCAATGTAAGGAACATTCTTCCCCCTGATCACCAATGTAAGGGACATTCTTCCCACTGATCACCAATGTAAGGAACATTCTTCCCACTGATCACCAATGTAAGGGACATTCTTCTCACTGATCACCAATGTAAGGAACATTCTTCTCACTGCTCACCAATGTAAGGAACATTCTTCCCACTGATCACCAATGTAAGGAACATTGTTCCCACTGATCACCAATGTAAGGAACATTCTTCCCACTGATCACCAATGTAAGGAACATTCTTCCCACTGATCACCAATGTAAGGGACATTCTTCCCACTGATCACCAATGTAAGGAACATTCTTCCCACTGATCACCAATGTAAGGGACATTCTTCTCACTGATCACCAATGTAAGGAACTTTCTTCTCACTGATCACCAATGTAAGGAACATTCTTCTAACTGATCACCAATGTAAGGAACATTCTTCTCACTGATCACCAATGTAAGGAACATTCTTCCCACTGATCACCAATGTAAGGAACGTTCTTCTGACTCTTTTGGATAGTGCTTGCAGATGATGTCATCTGAGCTAAAATTGGACCCAAATTCAACAACTGGAATAAAGTGACAGAGACAAGAGGAACAGGCTGATAATATGTAAAAAAAAAATTCTGTCCGGAGTGTCTCTTTTGGTAGACAGAACGCGGGGTAAAGTATCAGGGCCACGAAGGTCACAATTCAATAAACAAAACAGTTAGTGAATATTTAATTTCTATGACACTGACGGGTACGGTGGGTCAGGTCAGATAAACTTGCCTGGTGAAAAACAATGAACTTGGTTTAAAAAGGCTGAAATCTTTCAGGCAAATTGACAAAATAAATGAGATGGAAACCCTAACTGGACAACATCATTTGTTGCCCCTTGTGATAGCAAAAAAGTAAAATAAATTAAAAAGTGTAAAAAAATAATAAAAAAAATAAATAAATAAAAAGAAAAAAAAAATACAAAAAATTAAAAATTAAAAAAAAAAAGTTAAAAAGGGCAGACTGGATGGACCACTTTGTCCCTTTTCTGCCATTACTTCCCTAAGTTTCTATATAATATATAAATAAATAAATAATATATAATAAGAGATAAATAAATTATATAAAATAAATTAAAAATAAATAAAAAAAAAATTTGAAATCACCCTCGCACACACTCCATATAAAAAGCGCAGCATTGGGGCGAGCACATGTATGTAAACATCAATTGTGCCACACATGTTGTTGTGAAAGTCGAGTGAGAGCAATAATTCTGGGGTAATTCACAGTTAACTCTAAACTCATGACCTCTAAAGGCTTTCAAAGTGTCACCCATGGAGAATTTTCTTTTTTTTTACGATTCCACGAAGACTAGACATGTTTGGTATCTATTCACTCGATGCAACCCCCCGTTTTATATTTTAGCAAAAATGAAGATTCTAAAGAATGGGTTAGATTGGAAGACGGGATGTCAAACATTAGCCTAAAATCTCTGCCCTGGATTAGAAAGGAGAGACGTCCATTAGATAGAGATATGCCATATTTTGCGAGCCGGGTACTGAAAGTATGGGATGGTTTAGTAAAACAAGGTAAAGGATCAACACTCATCGGGCCAATGACTCCCATATTTGACAACCCCGAATTTCCGCAAGCAATGAAAATAGAAACCTTCCTAAAATGGAATAAGAAACAAGATGTCAGAATAAAAGATATTATAGAACAAGACAGGTTAATACCATTTGAATCTATGGGTATAGAATATAAAAACAACTGGATTCAGTATTGGCAATTATATAAATACATTTCCTCTATAGCAAAAGAAAATGTAATTA
>CM053037.1:192643501-192675869 GCA_028564925.1 Lithobates sylvaticus | reverse complement strand
TTTTCCGGGTGCTTAATACGCTTGGTTACTGTTGGAGGTGGACGGCTCTCTGCAGGGGTGATGCTTCCATAAGTCCACAGGGGGAAGGTCCGTGACACCCAGCTAAGGTAAGTGAATCATGACGTGGGTGCATCTGCACAGGAGTACAGCAGAGGGTGGTGAGCCACAGATGCTTTCTTATTTTCTAAGATTGCATGGGCACCCTTTAAAAACCACTAGGTAGAATTGGGCTTTAGTGGTGACCTTGTACCACCTGTTTCTGGCTGCCTTCAGTGGAGCTCCATGGGCACCAGACCAGCCCAACACCTAGTCAGTGCCTTTAGGATAAGTGCGGTACTCCAGTGCGATTGGTTGTTGTGCCCACCACAATACCATATAAATACTTTACACAACATAACAATCACATACACAGCACCTGGCATTCATGTAGGGTACACAATCAGAAAAATGTATCCATTTACTTTTGTAAAAAGTAAAATTTATTTATTGATAAGGATTTTATAGGCATAAAGCATTCTGAATTGTCGTGTGCATCAAACCAGACAATGCTAAACCAACAAACCACGTGAGGGATTACCAAGAAAATCCAGGATTTCACCTCTCCTGTGCACGTCACCACATATCGCAAAACAAACCAGTGCATGGCTGGCACCTATGTGTACCCGACCAGGCGAGGGGTGCTGGGGAAGCTCTTCCTCATTCCCATACATTTCTCCTGATCGATGAAGAGGGAGTTGGCTTTGATGGACAGGTCATGTTCAAGGTTGGCCTTGGTATGAACCAGCATCTGTAGGGTGTCTTCAGCTTCTCGGAGGCGTTGCTGCAACACCTGAATGGTGTCGTCGATTTCTTGGACCTCATGAACAAGACTGCAAAGGGGGAAAAATAAAGAAAAGGTTATGGGGCAAAAGATCAGGAACATGGAACACTTTACTATATGGTGCAAGATTGGGCAGTTCCTGGGAGGGGGGGATGCCAATACACCTGTGTGCAGTGGCGAAGCTAGACATTCTTTCAGGGGCAAAGACTCAGTTCAGCCCCCCCTTCCCACGAAAGAGGACAGTGTCAGTTTTTATTTTATATTAATTTTTAATTATTTTTTCTAATTTCCTACCACTCCGCTCCCTCTCTGAGCACCTACCGACATAAAGGACCCCTGCACCTTCTCCCGGCTCTACAGGGAGTAGTGATGTTGCTCTTATTGTCAGCAATGGTGCCCCTCTCAATGAATGAATGAATGAATGATTTGTATAGCGCTACAATGCGAACTGAATCGCCTCAAGGCGCTGTATTTGTGCTTTGTTGTCACCCTTCTTAGAAAAGGTAGGTCTTGAGTTTTTTCCTGAAGGCCTGATGGTTTTCTTCCATGTGGATGTCGGTCGGTAGAGCTTTCCATAGCCGTGGTCCTTGGACAGCGAATCTCCGTTCCCACTTTGATTTGTAGCGGGATTTGGGAATGAGGAGGAGGCTTTGGTTGGACGATCGAAGACTGCGATTGGGTGTGTAGTGTTTTATTTTCTCGAGAAGGTATTGAGGAGCTTCTCCATGGGTACATTTGTGGGTGAGGCAAAGGCTCTTGAATGTGACCAGATTCTTCGCGGTTAGCCAATGTAGGCTCCTCAGGGAAGGGGAGATGGATTCCCAGGGTTTTTTTCCTGTTATCAGCCTTGCCGCCGTGTTTTGGATGAGTTGTAAGCGTGCAAGTTGATATTGGGGTAATCCTATGTAAAGGGAAGTTTGCGTAGTCAAGTCGTGAATTAATGACTGTTCCAACCACCACTGCTTTGTCCTCCTTTGGAATGAAGGGGATGAGTCTGCGTAGCAGGCGGAGCAGATGGTGAGAACCACTGACTACTGCTCCTATTTGTGCATCCATTGACATCAAAAATGACTCCGAGACTCTTGGCCTTGGTCCTTGGGGAGATGCTCTGTCCAAAGATGGTGGGTGGTGTCCAAGGGATCTTGGTTCTGGAGTTTTGGTTTGCATGTAGAATAAGAAGTTCTGTTTTCGATTCGTTGAGTTTGAGGGAGCTAGTGGTCATCCAGTCGTCTATCATAGTGAGGCATTTTTCTAATAGATGATAATGGTCTTTTTGTCCGGTGATACGAAAAGATAATTGCGTGTCGTCAGCGTATGAGTGGAAGCAGAGGTCTGATCTTCTGATGATTTTGAGGAGTGGACGGATGTATATGTTGAAGAGCACTGGCGACAAGGGTGATCCTTGAGGCACTCCACAAGAGATTGCCCGGGTTTCAGAGGTGAAAGCTCCTAGTTTCACTGTCAATTTAAAGCCCTGCCTCCCGTTTCGACCCTGCCTGTGTGGTGAAACTTCCCTGTCTGCCTGTGTGGTAGGTGTGATTGGTAATATGTGGCCTGCATTATCATGGGTCTAGACCAGCTTTTCTCATCCAGAGTTTTGTGGAACCCTAGGGTTCCTCCAGAGGTCACTAGGGGTTCATTGGGCAATGAGCACCTTCTGCTTTCTAGATGAGAAACCACTGACGCCAATGATCTTTTAGAGCTCCGTAAAGGGTGGGAATCTTCCTAATGGCCACCAGTGTTGGTCATCTTACTTTAAAAAAGTAATTAGTTAAGTTACAAATTACTTCTCCCAAAAAGTAATTGCGTTAGTAGCTCAGTTACTACATTGGAAAAGTAATTAGTTACGCAGCAAAGTAACTGACTTTTTTTTAAAATATTCTATACGTGTAACTAAGGGGCGGGTCTAGTATTACTGTAACCAAGGGGCACATTTATTATTATTGTTATATATCGTGTAACCAAGGGGCTACTCTATTATTACTCTAACCAAGGGGCAGATCTGTTATAGCGTGTAAGCAAGTGGCGGGTCTATTATTATTATATCGTGTAAGGGGCAGATGGCTACAGAAGAGGGCGAATGTTAAATTAATGGGCAGAGCTCGATATATAAACAATAATAATAAATGCGCCCCTTGGTTACAGTAATACTAGACCCGCCCCTTACTTACACGATAGACGCCCCTTGCAGAGTAGCACGAGCATCGGGAGCACGCGGCATCGCCTCGTACAATTACATGTTAACTGCGCCTGCGCGGTGTAGAGTTCACTCAGAGCTGTTTAGGTTCGGCAATTTTCGGAAGCTCCGTAGTCCTTCATACTGTGCAAGCGCTGCGCCTGCGCAGTACAGGGGGGTCCTTATCCGGCGGGGGAACTTTTTCGGCAGGACACCGGAATTACACTACTGCCATCTAGTGGCGGTAGATGTAATTGGGGTAACTAAGCCAAAGTAATGGGAACTGAGTTACCATGAGGGGAAAAGTAATCAGTTAGATTACTCGTTACCCTCTAAAGTAACTGCATTAGGCAACTCAGTTTATTTTAACTCAGTTACTTACATCACTGATGGCCACAAATGTAAGGATCATTCCTCCCAGTGATCATCACACTAATTTTCTGTGCGCTGTAGATAGAGTAATTATTAGCAGGGGTTCCTTCAGCCTTAAAGGTTATTTCAAGGGTCTTCCATGTTGAAAAAGTTGAGAAAGGCTGGTCTAGACACTGGTGTTTCGAGAATACCAGCTCACTGGCAGAAAGGCAGTAATAATGTAAACCTGCTAGAATAAAAAATATGAATGATTACCAATTAGAGAAGAATGACCAGCTCCTGATTTTGTCCTCCTCAATTTAGTCTCTTATAATCCACAACTAGGAGGTGGTGGCCATGGTTTCCATTTAAAATATACTTTTATGGAGACCAAAATTTACCAGCTCTGGACAAACCCTGGGGTTTGAAAATGGGTGTAGTAGCGATTCAAATTAAGAGAGTTTTGAGTTGACAGAGGAACAGGCGTTGAGGGGAAATCTTCCATTAGGGAACCAGATCTGGTGACAACTGTCTACTAGGAGATATCCCAATGTTTTAGAGAGCTCCTCTTACCGGGAGGCCAAAAATAGAAGGGATCCTGAATAGGGATTGGCTTGGGTTTTGGCCTAAAGTCCAAAAGGCAGCTGCCATGTACATGTAGCGGCCCCCACGCTTAGGTAGGTGCTTAGTATGGGATTTTTGATAGAGTAGGTTAGATATAGGTAAAATTGGCCAGGACCTTATTCTTTTTCCTAGGCCTGGTCATTTGATTGGGGATGGGAATAGAAGGGGGTGTGACCACCTACACTTGGGCTCAGGGATACCTCCTCTGCTGGACAGTGGGTTGGACTGGAAAGAGAGGAAGGACTGAGACCTGAGTGGCAGGAAACCCATGTGAGAGAATGGACCAATAGTTAATTTCTTTGGTCAAGGGGTGTCTCTCATATAAAAAGGGGGGGACACATGCTCAAAGGAGGAGGAGAAAACACAAGGGTGGGCAAGAGAGAAGGAGGGCCGGGGGTTCAGAGACCCCGGAGCCTCCGGGTGGAGGTTTAAAGGCCTGGGGGTTCAGAGACTCCATAGCCGGATAACCGGAGGAGGAGTCCAGGTAGGCCCACGTCTGGCCCCTAGAATAAGGTCAACATGTAAGACCTCACCTGGAATATGCAGTTCAGTTTCGGGCACCAGTTCTCAAAAAGGATATCGGGGAACTGGAGAAAGTGCAGAGAAGGGCAACCAAACTGATAAGAGGCATGGAGGAGCTCAGCTAAGAGGAAAGATTAGAGGAACTGAATTAATTCTCTCTTTAGAAGAGGAGAATAAGGGGGGATATGATCATGTACAAATATATAAGGGGTCCATATAGTGAACTTGGTGTTGAGTTATTCACTTTACGGTCAACACAGAGGACAAGGGGGCACTCTTTACGTCTAGAGGAAAAGAGATTTCATCTCCAAATACGGAAAGGTTTCTTCACAGTAAGAGCTGTGAAAATATGGAATAGACTCCCTCCAGAGGTGGTTCTGGCTAACTCAGTAGATTGCTTTAAGAAAGGCCTGGATACTTTCCTAAATGTACAGAATATAACTGGGTACTGACATTTATAGGTAAAGCTGATTCAGGGAAAATCCGATTGCCTCTAGGGGGATCAGGAAGGGATTTTTTTCCCCTGCTGTAGCAGATTGGAGCATGCTCTTTTGTTTTGTTTTTTTGCCTTCCTCTGGATCAACTGTGGGTATAGAATGGGGTTTATTGGATTGTACGATATATTTTATTTTTATTTATTATTTCTTTTTTTTTATGGTTGAACTGGATGGACTTGTGTCTTTTTTCGGCCTAGCTAACTATGTAACTATGTAACCTAATGAAGACCGGGCGTCCCATGCGGGGATGTACCGGACATCAAAAGAGGAGGAAGTAGGAGCTAAGCGGACGGAGGAAACTGGGAATCGGCTTTCTGTGAGTAACATGGACTGTTGATTGGGAGTGAGAAAAGGGAGTGCAACCCAGTGGTGCTCTGTGAACATGCTGTGTGTCCAAGGACTGCAGTGTTATACATTTTCCAGGACTGACGGAGATTTGACAACAAGAGTCATGGAAATAGGCAGTGTGGCCTGTGACTTTGAAGTCTAAGCTCAACGCATTATTCAGAGTGGTGCTGGTCGGTTTATAATGGAAATGTTCAAGTTCTGAAACAAAAGTTGAAAGCAGGAGGGGGGACACCAGAAGTAAATTGCAACATGCCAATTCGATAATAAAAACGGGGCATCTCATATATTCCATCTAATTGCTCATTGATTCACCCCAGAATAAAGCATTATAAACTGTAAAGCCGTCTGGTGTTTTGAAGTTGCATGGGACAGGAAGAGTGGGGTTACTTGACAAAAAGGTAATGAACAACACTGCAGCTCCCAAGGGAGTAGTGCGCTACATACACAAAGGAGCAGGTATTTTCATGATATTATTGACCCAATATGGCCAAACGGCTATCTCAACCTATTGGCCTGGCACTGACAGCTGCCTTCTGGGTTTGGCTGAACACTGGGTTGGATCAACCCACAGCTGTACTTAAAGTCATTCCTAATCTTGACCCTTCTCTACTCTATCCAAAACTAATTGTAGCGGCCATAACCCTCGATGGGGCGGCCTTGACTTTTGGGCTTACCGGTTACCTCCGCTTGGCTTGTCGGTGAATGTCCAGGGGTTCCCAGGGTTAGTACCCAACAACTTTGGATGCTGACACAATAAAAGTCCTTTTGAAGGTTTTTATTCTTGCAGTGGTAACATCCAACAAAACCCAGGCTTAGATAGGAATAGAGGGCACGGGTGAATAAACTCAGACACCTTGAACTGCTGACATCCGCAAATGTTTTTTATCAAACCCAGAGAGTAGCCACTCGCAGCTGGGTACTTCAATGCCGGATAAACCTCTAGCCAGAGGTATGGCAGCCAACAATGTGATCTGGAAACTTTGCAAAAGTCTCTGACACAGAATGAACTTGCAACCGAAGGTGAATAGGAACCTTTCCCACAGTACCTGGAACTTTCTCTGTCTCCTTGGCAGTACTGTGGAAGTGCGGATTTTTTAGTGTCGATACAACTCAGCAACCAGGCTCCTCTTGAGATGCCAGCTTGTTGGCCCTCCTCCGAAGAGTCCTCCCCCGGTCACCTATGGGAGCTGTGGTGCCCCTCCAGTAATGAGAGCACACCGGGACGCCTTGAATCCTCCTTCAGTTACTGGGCCTCGGGCTAAGCGGCTCCGAGACTCGGGAACAGACGGATCCTTGCCCCAGACCATGCGGGTCTACGGGGCTAGTCAAACTGACCATGTTGTGGGACGGCAAACGGTCCCAGGCCCGGGACCCCTCTCAGGGCTACCCCGGTCCAGAAACAGGAAACAGGACTGCGGCCGAACCCCGAACACGTGACTTCAGCACCTTAAGTACCCCTCCCCAGACTACACAGCGGGGCCAGGCGCACCCACTGATTGGCTCCGGGGAAGACTGATACCTAAGACGTCCAACCAGGCCTGGTTCTAGGCCTGTCATGTGTACCTCACTGTACCCATGACTAGGCAGAACCCCAACACAGCCCAGCCAAACTGATTAGACATGTGCACAATAGAAAAATTTGTTTATTTTCGTTTCGTTTCGTTTCTTTCGTTTCCGTTGATTCGTAACGATCGTAAATTCGTAAGTCGTCGGTGTTCGTATTCGTAACGATTCATATTTTCGTAAGAGTTATTTTTTCGTTGATTCGTTTTTCCGTTCGTTTAATTTTCGTTTATTCGAAATTCGGACGCATTTGTATTTTCGTAGATTTAGTTACATTCCTTCTTTCGTTAGATTGATTTATTCGTACTTTCGTAACATTGTTTTCGTAGATTCGTAATCGGAGCATAATTCATAATTTTATGTAATGTGTATGCTATTATTACATTTTAAAGAGACACGGAAAATTACGAATCTTTCGTTCAATCCATTCGAAGCACGTTAAGCAGCGCCATTGTAAGAGACACGGAAAATTACGAATCGAAAAAAAAAAAAAAAAAAGTTACGAATGCACAAATTTTTTCGTTCAATCCATTCGAAGCACGCAAAGCAGCGCCATTGTAAGAGACACGGAAAATTACCAATTCAACAAAAAAAAATAATTACGAATGTACGAATTTTTTCGTTCATTTTAATTTTCGTTGTTCCTGTTTTCGTTTTTCGAATTTTCTTCTTTCGTAGTTTTGTTGTTTCTAATTTGGTTATTTCAGATTTTCGTTGTTTTTCGTATTCGTTCGATTGGAACATTCGTTAACATTTTTAGCGAATTGTTCGAACTAAATTTCCACATATAGCGCACAGTTGTGATTGAATTATTGCTTGGTTTTTTTGAATTTTCTGTATTATTTTATATATCATAAAGCGGTCTACACCTTCATGATGTAGTTTTTGTGCCCTAAATGTATATATTACTATTGGCGTTTCTCTGTATTATACCGTTGTTATACATTTTTATACTCTGTATACCAAATTCTCCGTATGCATTTTGTACTTTTCTGTATTGAGACTCATTTTTCAATAAACCGTTTGTAAACAAAAAATAAAATAACAGTTTTGACCTTATACATGCCTTAAATCATTGTCAGAGGTCCTAACCTCTCCTCACAATGTGTTTCTGTCTTTGCCCCCTCAGAAAAATATCTTTACAGTGAATGAGGGTAAATCTTCCTAGTAGAGAACATAGATGTCAATAAAAATCCAGAAAAAGTCTACCGTATATATACTCGAGTATAGGCCGTCCCATACATAAGCTGAGGCACCAAATTTGACCACAAAAAAAATGGAAAAACGTATTGACTCGAGTATAAGCCTAGGGTGAGAAATGCGCAGCTATTGTAATGCCGCGTACACACGATCGTAATTCTCGTCGGTAAAAACTCCAACGGAATTCCGCTCAAGCTGTGTTACACACGATCACACCAAATTCCGACGGTCAATAACACCGCGGCATAAAACACGTTCGACTGCACTATAAAAGGGAAGTTTAATGCTTTTGAGCATGCGTCGAATTGTTTCCGAGCATGCGTCGGAATTTTGCGTGTCGGAATTGCATACACACGATTGGAAAATCCGATAGAAAGGTGTTCCTTCGGAAAAATTAAGAACAGGTTCTCAATCCAAAGTCGGTCGGAAATTCCGCCAAAAAAAGACCGATGGGCATACACACGGTCGGAAAATCCGATAGAAAGGTTTTCCGTCGGAAAAATTGAAAACAGGTTCTCAATTCAAAGTCCGTTGGAAATTCCGACAGAAAAAGACCGATGGGCGTACACACGGTCGGAAAATCCGATGAAAAGCTCCCATCGGACTGTGTCCATCGGAAATTCCGACCGTGTGTACGCGGCATAAGTGGAAAAAAAGAGGATCAACAATGCCCATTTGCAGCCTCACTGTGCCCATTTGCATGCCTCACTGTGCCCATTTGCAGCCATAGGTAGTTACGGGTCCCTAGATGCCCCCTATCTGCAGCCAAAATTTGGGGTCTCTGAACCCAAAGGGTCCTGAAATAACATTGCTGCAGGTGGACACAGTTGACCGACTTTGGGGCCCCGTATCTTGGGGCCACTTGGTGCTAGGAACCCCAAATTTAATATGCAAACCCAGTCGAACTAGCACTACACTAGGGGTTCCTATTACCAAGTGGCCCCGAGATACAGGGCCCCAAAGTCGGTTCAGAAAAATGTCAAGCACTTTTCTGCAGCAGAGAATGCCATTTTCCGAACCGACTTTGGGGCCCCGTATCTCGGGGGCCACTAGATGCTAGGAACCCCATCTTTGGATATGTTGTAGTGTTGGTTCCACTGGGTTTGCACACAAACTGGGGTTCCTAGCACCAAGAGGCCCCGAGATACGTGGCCCCAAAGTCGGGTTGGAAAATGTCATTCTCTGCTGCAGAGAAAATGTTATTTCAGGAACCTTTGGGTCCAGAGACCCCACATTTTGGCTGCAGAAAAATGCTTGACTGGAGTATAAGCCGAGGGGGGACATTTTCAGCACAATAAAATGTGCTGAAAACTCGGCTTATACTCGAGTATATACGGTAATCTTTCTCCGCTCTATCTCAAGTTGGGTTAATGTGTTGGTAGCAGTTACCGCATCTGCGCCGTGTCTCGGCACAGCTCCACGTTGGGGCGCCTTGTGCGTTCATCCAGGCGTGTTTGGGCTACTCTCATTGGAGCCATTTTGTCCTTGATGGCCTTTTTGATGGCTTCAATTGTCATCTCTGTCTGAAAGATCTCCTGGAGAGTCTAAAAAAAAAGAAAAAAAAAAAAAAGAAAAATCATAAAAACTTGTAAATAACTCATCACGGCCTTCTAAAAAGCTATGGAAATTGAGGGAATGAAGACAAGGTTCAGGCTCCAAAATACCAGCCAATGGCAGTTGAGCGATGTGAGAATTGCTTACATAAGTACCATTTTTTAGCGGTTGGCCACGGCGCACATGTGATAGAAGATGCCGCTTAATGGTTTGGGAAGAATCGGGTCTATTCTTCCAACTTGCAGCTTGTAAAGGCATTACAAATGCATTAATAGGCATTATATGGAGTAACCGAGAGCGACTGAAGTCTTGAGGAACATTCTGGATGCCTTGCAGCACTCGGATTCTGTGCAAAAGTTCCGAAGATTCCATTTCCTCGTCTGCCTGGCCGCAGCCCAAGAAGTTTTATGTCTGCTGCTCTCTTGTAGGTGTATAAAGTGCACTATTCTAGAGAGGAGAACGTTGTTTAAATGGGGTTCCCACCTCTGCATTTATTTACTTTTTCAAACCCCTTGGAAGTTTTATGTCAAATTTTTCCTTTTCCCATATAACTTTTTTTTTTTTTTTGCTGTTCTTTGGGTTATTTCTTACAATCCTCCTCCACTGAAACACAAATCTGCTGTATGAATACAGTACAATCCTGTAATAGGAAGAAACACCTCCACCTAAATAAACAGAACTCTCCGTAATACCAACAATAAAGGTACATTCAGGAGATTAAAGATACAGTATGTAAAGTTCATGGAAATTCAATCATTCCGTAAAACCATCCCCCACTACTCTGCTCTGCTGGAGGACTCTGCTCATTCCTATATAACTCTCCTCTCCTGAAATACTCTGCTCTGCTGGAGGACTCTGCTCCTTCCTATATAACTCTCCTCTCCTGAAATACTCTGCACTGCTGGAGGGCTCTGCTCCTTCCTCTATAACTCTCCTCTCCTGAAATACTCTGCACTGCTGGAGGGCTCTGCTCCTTCCTCTATAACTCTCCTCTCCTGAAATACTCTGCTCTGCTGGGGGACTCTGCTCCTTCCTCTATAACTCTCCTCTCCTGAAATACTCTGCTGGAGGACTCTGCTCCTTCCTCTATAACTCTCCTCTCCTGAAATACTCTGCTCTGCTGGAGGACTCTGCTCCTTCCTCTATAACTCTCCTCTCCTGAAATACTCTGCTCTGCTGGAGGACTCTGCTCCTTCCTCTATAACTCTCCTCTCCTGAAATACTCTGCTCTGCTGGAGGACTCTGCTCCTTCCTCTATAACTCTCCTCTCCTGAAATACTCTGCTCTGCTGGAGGACTCTGCTCCTTCCTTTATAACTCTCCTCTCCTGAAATACTCTGCACTGCTGGAGGACTCTGCTCCTTCCTCTATAACTCTCCTCTCCTGAAATACTCTGCACTGCTGGAGGACTCTGCTCCTTCCTCTATAACTCTCCTCTCCTGAAATACTCTGCTCTGCTGGAGGACTCTGCTCCTTCCTCTATAACTCTCCTCTCCTGAAATACTCTGCTGGAGGACTCTGCTCCTTCCTCTATAACTCTCCTCTCCTGAAATACTCTGCACTGCTGGAGGACTCTGCTCCTTCCTTTATAACTCTCCTCTCCTGAAATACTCTGCACTGCTGGAGGACTCTGCTCCTTCCTCTATAACCCTCCTCTCCTGATATACTCATCTCTGCTGGAGGACTCTGCTCCTTCCTCTATAACTCTCCTCTCCTAAAATACTCTGCTGGAGGACTCTGCTCCTTCCTCTATAACTCTCCTCTCCTGAAATACTCTGCTGGAGGACTCTGCTCCTTCCTCTATAACTCTCCTCTCCTGAAATACTCTGCTGGAGGTCTCTGCTCCTTCCTCTATAACTCTCCTCTCCTGAAATACTCTGCTCTGCTGGAGGACTCTGCTCCTTCCTATATAACTCTCCTCTCCTGAAATACTCTGCACTGCTGGAGGACTCTGCTCCTTCCTCTATAACTCTCCTCTCCTGAAAAATACTCTGCTGGAGGACTCTGCTCCTTCCTCTATAACTCTCCTCTCCTGAAATACTCTGCACTGCTGGAGGACTCTGCTCCTTCCTATATAACTCTCCTCTCCTGAAATACTCTGCTCTGCTGGAGGACTCTGCTCCTTCCTCTATAACTCTCCTCTCCTGAAATACTCGGCTCTGCTGGAGGACTCTGCTCCTTCCTCTATAACTCTCCTCTCCTGAAATACTCTGCTCTGTTGGAGGACTCTGCTCCTTCCTCTATAACTCTCCTCTCCTGAAATACTCTGCTCTGTTGGAGGACTCTGCTCCTTCCTCTATAACTCTCCTCTCCTGAAATACTCTGCACTGCTGGAGGACTCTGCTCCTTCCTCTATAACTCTCCTCTCCTGAAATACTTTGCACTGCTGGAGGACTCTGCTCCTTCCTCTATAACTCTCCTCTCCTGAAATACTCTGCTGAAGGACTCTGCTCCTTCCTCTATAACTCTCCTCTCCTGAAATACTCTGCTGGAGGACTCTGCTCCTTCCTCTATAACTCTCCTCTCCTGAAATACTCTGCTCTGCTGGAGGACTCTGCTCCTTCCTCTATAACTCTCCTCTCCTGAAATACTCTTCTCTGCTGGAGGACTCTGCTCCTTCCTTTATAACTCTCCTCTCCTGAAATACTCTGCACTGCTGGGGGACTCTGCTCCCTCCTCTAGAACTCTCCTCTCCTGAAATACTCTGCTCTGCTGGAGGACTCTGCTCCTTCCTCTATAACTCTCCTCTCCTGAAATACTCTGCACTGCTGGAGGACTCTGCTCCTTCCTCTATAACTCTCCTCTCCTGAAATACTATGCTAGAGGACTCTGCTCCTTCCTCTATAACTCTCCTCTCCTGAAATACTCTGCTCTGCTGGAGGACTCTGCTCCTTCCTCTATAACTCTCCTCTCCTGAAATACTCTGCACTGCTGGAGGACTCTGCTCCTTCCTCTATAACTCTCCTCTCCTGAAATACTCTGCACTGCTGGAGGACTCTGCTCCTTCCTCTATAACTCCCCTCTCCTGGCAGGGCCGGTGCTAGACTATTTTGCACCCTAGGCAAGACCAGCTACTTGCGCCCCCCCCACCCAAAAAAAAAAAAAAAAGGAATGGCTTTGTCAGTGTCTGACAGCGTCATTAAATAATAGCACAGTACACATCACAGATCCCAGTGTGTATTGTGTGAAAATCTGTCACAATGTTTTTTTTTTTATAATGGCACTTTTTAATTATTTCACTGTGTGCCATTATAAAAAAATATATTAGCAGCGGAACACCAGGCCCTGATTGGAAATGTGACCTTTGCGGCCTGGTCATTCGGCCTGGATTAGGAGCATCACAGGCCTGGTGCTGAGGATTTTGGTGGGCCCTGGACTATGAAGCCCTGTATGCTACATTAAAATTTTCTCCACAGCCTTGCCTTTATTAACCACCACTTGTGCCTAGGCATTCTTTTCATCACCACCCACTGCACCTGGGACCCCTTTCCTCATTATCTACTATGCCTGCAGCCTCCCTTGCCTTACCACCCACTGCACCTACAGCCCTCTTCCCTCACCCCCCAACATGCCCCCCATCCCTCACTATCTACCGTGCCTAGGTACACCGTCCCTTCCTCTATAACTCTCCTCTCCTGAAATACTCTGCTCTGCTGGAGGACTCTGCTCCTTCCTCTATAACTCTCCTCTCCTGAAATACTCTGCTCTGCTGGAGGACTCTGCTCCTTCCTCTATAACTCTCCTCTCCTGAAATACTCTGCTCTGCTGGAGGACTCTGCTCCTTCCTCTATAACTCTCCTCTCCTGAAATACTCTGCTCTGCTGGAGGACTCTGCTCCATCCTCTATAACTCTCCTCTCCTGAAATACTCTATATGCTGCAGAAGGATCCCGGTCCATCTTCCTACTACTTTCCATCACCCTCTTCTCTTCATTGTGCTTTCTCTGTCATCTGCAGACCTGTCTTGATATAACGAGTGAACAGGCAAATGCAGCCCCCCCCCCCCCCCCACAAGACATGCACACTCCTGTCACAACACTCTATGTGGTGGTGTGATCAAAGAGACAGATGTCTTCCTGAAAGCAATGGGCAGGAAGATGTTTCCAAGACGTTCTCAAGCCCTTGCACACCCCACGATCGGCATTTTAAAACAACTACACATGCAAGACTTTTGATCCCTCAGTCCTTCCATAAAAGAAGAAAAGGTTTGGCCTTGGATCAAAGGGAGATTTTATAACATACTCAAAATCGGGAGCATCGCTTGTGAATATTGGGCTGTTTTTTGGCCACCAAGTCTTTGAATGGCTGTAGATAATCTGCCTCCAAACACTTCATAACTGAGCACAAGCCAAACTTTGTACCTTTGCTAGGTGACTTTGGAGCTTGTTCTTGGCATCCGCAGACTCAGAGATCCGGTTGGTGAACATGACGTTCACTCGGTTAAACTGGTTCCACATCTCATTGGAAGTGACATTTAGTAAATTCTCGACATCCTCTCTGAGCTTGGCAGAGGCGGCTCTCTCACTCTGTGACCTCAAGATGTTGTCATCTGTGAATTTGGCCCAAGTTTCAGGGACAGAAATGCTGAGGGATATAAAGACAGGAGATACTGAGGGACAGAAAAACAAAGAGATCCTGAGATACACAAAAACAAGGAGATGCTGAGGAACACCAAGACAAGGTTCTGAGGGACAAAAACAAATACAAAGAGGTGTTGAGGAACACAAACACAAGAAGATGCTGAGGGACACAAATACGAGATGCTGAGGGACACAAATACGAGATGCTGAGGGACACAAATACAAAGAGACCTTGAGGGACACAAATACGAGATGCTGAGGGACACAAAGACAAGGAGATGTTAGGGTACCAAAAAAAAGAAAAAAGGGAGATGTTGAAGGACACAAAGACAAGGAGATGTTCAGGGACACAAACACATGGACGTTTGGACACAAAGACAAGGGGATGCTGAAGGACACAAAGACAGGAGACATTGAGGAACACAAATACGAGATTCTGAGGGACACAATGACAAGGAGATGTTGAAGGACACAAAGACAAGGACATGTTGGGACACAAATATAAGGGGATGCTGAGGGACACAAAGACCAGAGATGGTGAGGGACACAAAGACCAGAAAAGCTGAGGGACACAAAGACCAGAGGTGGTGAGAGACACAAAGACCAGAGGTGGTGAGAGACACAAAGACCAGAGGTGGTGAGGGACACAAAGACCAGAGATGGTGAGGGACACAAAGACCAGAGATGTTGGGGGACACAAAGACCAGAGATGGTGAGGGACACAAAGACCAGAGATGGTGAGGGACACAAAGACCAGAGATGGTGAGGGACACAAAGACCAGAGATGTTGAGGTACACAAAGACCAGAGATGGTGAGGGACACAAAGACCAGAGATGGTGAGGGACACAAAGACCAGAGATGGTGAGGGACACAAAGACCAGAGATGGTGAGGGACACAAAGACCAGAGATGGTGAGGGACACAAAGACCAGAGATGGTGAGGGACACAAAGACCAGAGATGGTGAGGGACACGAAGACCAGAGATGGTGAGAGACACAAAGACCAGAGGTGGTGAGAGACACAAAGACCAGAGGTGGTGAGAGACACAAAGACCAGAGGTGGTGAGAGACACAAAGACCAGAGGTGGTGAGGGACACAAAGACCAGAGATGGTGAGGGACACAAAGACCAGAGATGGTGAGGGACACAAAGACCAGAGATGGTGAGGGACACAAAGACCAGAGATGGTGAGAGACACAAAGACCAGAGATGGTGAGAGACACAAAGACCAGAGATGGTGAGAGACACAAAGACCAGAGATGGTGAGGGACACAAAGACCAGAGATGGTGAGGGACACAAAGACCAGAGATGGTGAGGGACACAAAGACCAGAGATGGTGAGAGACACAAAGACCAGAGATGGTGAGAGACACAAAGACCAGAGATGGTGAGAGACACAAAGACCAGAGATGGTGAGGGACACAAAGACCGGAGATGGTGAGGGACACAAAGACACCAGAGATGGTGAGGGACACAAAGACCAGAGATGGTGAGAGACACAAAGACCAGAGATGGTGAGGGACACAAAGACCGGAGATGGTGAGGGACACAAAGACACCAGAGATGGTGAGGGACACAAAGACCAGAGATGGTGAGGGACACAAAGACCAGAGATGGTGAGGGACACAAAGACCAGAGATGGTGAGAGACACAAAGACCAGAGATGGTGAGGGACACAAAGACCAGAGATGGTGAGGGACACAAAGACCAGAGATGGTGAGGGACACAAAGACCAGAGATGGTGGGGGACACAAAGACCAGAGATGGTGGGGACACAAAGACCAGAGATGGTGAGAGACACAAAGACCAGAGATGGTGAGGGACACAAAGACCAGAGATGGTGAGGGACACAAAGACCAGAGATGGTGAGGGACACAAAGACCAGAGATGGTGAGGGACACAAAGACCAGAGATGGTGAGGGACACAAAGACCAGAGATGGTGGGGGACACAAAGACCAGAGATGGTGGGGGACACAAAGGCTGGAGAAGCTAAGGACACAAAAACAAGGAGATGTTGAAGAACTTGCAGACACGCTTAAACAGTCCACAGACAGACGATATTCACATACGTTGCATCGATACGTTCCACGCCTCGGTAGTATCCAATACCGTCAGAGGTATTCCGCAGATTCTGACATTTGTCATCGATGCGGAAGGCCGATTGCTTGTCACTGATGTCCCTCTCCAGTTCGTGCTGAGCTGCCCTATTTGAACTGTAGACACAGATGAGATCTTAGGAGTGTAGATCAAGTTCCAGAACTACAAGTACTCATAGGTGGGATAAATACAATATGATAGGTGTTTAGGGTGACCAAAAATGTGCATGCAGAGGTCACATCAGTGTACAGTACCTGGACAACCATAGATCTGCCTAACTGAACATTTTACGTTTGTTGTTAGACTTTTACAATGCATGGCAATGTTTACTACAGACCATATCTGCTGGGTGAAAGCACTTCTGGGCCCAGAAAGGCAGGGCTCCCCCCCCCCCCAAAAAAAGAAGCTTATTGGTCATTTATTGCACATGTTGACATAGATAGAAGGAAGAGATTGTTTATTAAGGCCTAGCATAGGAACTGCTTTATGATAAGAGTGGTTAGGTTGAGGAAAGACCTACCACATAAAGAAATAAATGCAAAAGCATTACTTGGATGTAGAAAAGGAGTGGATGATTTCAAGCTGAACTCTAGCCTTCGGCATGGTATCAGCTTTGGACCCCCTCATCCCTTTAAATTAGATTATTAAAGATCACAATAGGGCCAAAGAACCTGGGCCCTTAATTGCACGACCCCATCAGATACCAACTTCCTAAAAGGAGAGGTTCACAGCATTGACCAATTGACTATCCCCCTCATTTACTGCAGGATAATGAAGGTTGTACCTGGGGCCCTTGGACAGCCACTGGGCTCCAAGCTCCTAAATAGGTTGCCTTGTAGATAATCCTCTACCCACCCCCAATACACATATACACACATGCAAGGGTGAAGAGGTTACATGTCTTACACAAGCTGTGCCGCTGTCCTGTCCAGGTGTCTCCTCATTCTCTCCTGGCAAGACTTGATGCTATCAACTTCCTATTTAATACAAATACCAACATAATAAATTACTCTGATGACTTCAAGAAGGCAAAAAAATTAATAAAAATCTGCCTCTAAATTCTCTGGTGACACCACCGAGTCATTTTGCTCATATATTTTTGTTAGAATGACCTGAGATGGTTAATTCTGACCACCATGTTGTATCCTACTCACTGACAGGACTGAGTGGAGTTGCCATTCAAGCATTTTATGTCTTTTTTATGTATTTGTTGTTGGTTCCATGTCTAGCTTTTAACATTTATATTAATAGAATTGTAAAAGGAGGGTATTCCTTGTCCTCCCGGATTATCCTCCTTGTCCTCCCGGATTATTTTGATTTTGTATCTGTGCGACTTTCTTCTGGGGCGCCTCAAAAGTCCATGATGGGCTTAGAGGATTAGGATGGAAGCATTGTCTTTATCATACACTTTGAGGTTTATGCAATTTGGTGAATTGTTACCCCAATGATGAATATTTGAAGTGTCAGGGTTTGTGGCTTGTTTTTAGGACCCACTTTTGTTACTGAAGAACTTTTCGGTAGCTATTATGTATCCTAAACCTGACTGTGGAAACTATGTACCATCTCAGACCATCCATCAACTTGGTGTTACAGCACAAATGCCGCGTACACACGATCGGGATTCTCGTCGGAAAAAACTCTGACAGTTTTTCCGACGGAATTCCGCTCAAGCTGTGTTGCCTACACACGATCACACCAAATTCCGACGGTCAATAACACAGCGGCATAAAACACGTTCGACAGCACTATAAAAGGGAAGTTTAATGCTTCCGAGCATGCGTCGGAATTTTGCGTGTCGGAATTGCATACACACGATCGGAAAATCCGATAGAAAGGTTTTCCGTCGGAAAAATTGAGAACAGGTTCTCAATTCAAAGTCCATCGGAAATTTCCGACAGAAAAAGACCATTGGGCATACACACGGTCGGAAAATCCGATGAAAAGCTCCCATCGGAAATTCCGACCGTGTGTACGCCGCATAAGGCATTAACGGTCAGGGTAAAGGGACTCAAGAAGGGCAAATATACTGATTCAGGTGATCCATCCACTTAGGGTTATGGCACTAAGGCATTAGGGGTCTTAGTGATGGGACCCAAGAAGGGCGAATGTAAACATTTAGGCCATCCATCCACTTGCGGTTATGGCACTAAGGCATTATTGGCTGTAGCAAAGGAACTCAAGGAAGGGCAAATGTACCAATTCAGGCCATCCATCCACTTGGGGTTATGGCACTAGGGCATCAAGCGCTGTAGCGATGGGACTGAAGTAGTACGAACGTACTAATTCAGGCAGTCCATTCACTTGGGGTTATGGCACTTTAAGGTTTGTCCAGTTTGGCGACTTGTAACCCCCTATATTTGAAGTGTCAGAGTTTGTGGCTTGTTTTAATGAACCACCTACCCAACTGAAGACCCCTTTTGTAGCTTAAACCTGTCTGTGGTCTCCAAGTACCAATTCAGGTCAGTTAAGACACTAATGCATTAATGGTCAAAGTGAAGGGACTTAAGAAGGGCAAAGGTACCATTTCAGGCTGTCTGCCGGGCCATCTTAATGCATGGGCACCCTTGGGCACTGCCCAGGGGACCCAGGTGCATGGGGCCCCCATTATAATCTTGCATAACATCATACTTGCCAACCATCCCGGATTTTCTGGGACATTCATGCTTTTTATTAAGCTGTCCCGGGATGGCAGCATCCAGGGCAGAATCCCGAAACCTGTACTGTGCCCTTCTGATCCCAGTATTGGACCCTCCTGATCCCCCTGTACTGTGCCTTTTGTGTTGATTAGTCTTTGATTTATGGCATGTTTTCTTATTGTTTTTTTTTTTTTTTTTTTTTATTGAAAGTACTAATAAATATTTTTTTGTTTATTTTATTGTTTATTTCTATCAACTATTTATACTTTCATTCTTGAAAGTAGGTGTGTAAATTAGGGCAGGCTTGTAAGGTATGGTGGCCAGACAGTCCCTGGACTGAGGATACTATCCCCGGACCAAGTCTGTCCCCAGTTTTGTCCCCGGATTGGATTTGAACAGGGGCCCAGGCAATTTCGAAGGCAAGCAGTGCAAAATAAAAATAAAAAAATCTGAATTACACACCCCCACTCCGCCGCTCCTACTAGCTTAGGGGGGTGTATTTTTTTCATTATCTGTGCCCCTTTCTGATGATCATGTGCTGGTCGGAGCAGGGGAACTATTTCTTCAGTTTCAGACGCATGCCCATTTCGCTCCCACTCGCATGTTCTTCTGCCTTGGCTCAAGTCTTGGCCAGCCGACTGCCTGCCCATCTCCTTGCCTTCCCCGGCGGAGTGATATTCCTCTACTCCCTACCCAGTAGTAGCCGGAGCCCAGAGAGTGAGACTTGAGAGGCTGTGAGGCGGGCGGCGGCAGGGGCAGGCAGAGAGGGGCAGCTGAGCTCAGCTGACAGTGTCCAGCAGCAAGAACAGAACAGAGGGGACGGGGATCCATTTGTGGGGCTGCCAGTGCCTTCAAGGCTTCAACACAGGTGTGCTTTAGGGGTTTCTGTGAATAGAATAAATTCTGTGTCTGTTGCTCTGGCAATAATGGATGGCATCATAACTCACAGGCAGCAGGCACTGTATCATGGCTCTGGCTGGTAGTGCACTGTCACAGTGTATCACATAACATGGCTGCTGGGTGCTGATTTTGTGAACTTGTTGGTCTTAAGTTAACAAAATCAGCACCCAGCAGCCATGTTATGTGACACACTGTGGCAGAGCCAGCCAGAGCCATGATAGAATGCCCGCTGCCTGTGAGTTATCATAATGCTGATGATCTTAACCAGTCCCCGACCACCCCATAAGGGTAAGGGCAACCAGAATATTACTTTGGCCAGTGTCCAATGATGCTATTAAGGTGGCCTTGGCTGTCCGTCTACTTGGTTTTCTGGCACTAAACCAGGGGTCTCAAACTGGTGGCCCTCCAGCTGTTGCAAAACTACAAGTCCCATGAGGCATTTCAAGGCTGACAGTTACAAGCATGACTCCCACAGGCAAAGGCATGATGGGGCATGATAGTTTCGCAACAGCTGGAGGGCATCCAGTTTGAGACCCCCTGCATTAAACGGTCATAGTCAAGGGACCCAAGAAGGGTGAATGGACCCTCTCAGGTTGTATATCCACTTGGGGTTTTTGGTCGTAGTGAAGGAACTCAAGCCAATCAAATTTTCATGCAGCAGCTCACCATGAAAATGGATGGACACATCTGTGCTCTGTCAAACCAACGTAGATGCAAAGCAAGCCACCCCTACAAGTGCTGTTTGCACACAGGCATTACGGAACACTGATTGTGAGTCGAGTCTTCTCCTCCATCATGTGGAAAGCCTTCCCAGAAGATTGGAGGATATGGGGAGCCAACTCTATAGTAATGGCCATGGTTTTGGAACAGGATGTCCAACAAACTCCTAAAGGTGTCATGGTCGGGTGTCCATCAACTTTTGGCCATACAATGCATAAACCTGTATGGGAAATATTTGCATTGTCAAGAGCACCCAATCAGGACTGCGCACTTGTTTGTTCCTCCATTTTGTGCCAAGTTTTTATTTTTCCTATCAGTTCATCCCGCGTCCCTTACTGATTCAGACAGCTGGCACTTTTTACTGTAGGAAAGTCCTCATCTCACCTGCAGGAGCTGTTTCTCCACATCGTCGTGCACCAGATCTATAGACATCCTCTTCTCCCGGTGATAGAGACACTCCTGAGCCACCTGCCAGGCATTGCACAATAATTATGAGACTAATTAGACATCCCTGTTGTAGTGACAAAGTCAAAACACAGCACAGCTCAAAACCAGACAATTACAAAGATAGACTGATGATAGATAGAGTCAATTCTTATACATTTTTGATACTACACCATGATTCCCAACTCTGTTCCTGACAACCTTTGTGTGTTCTGGCTCTTCCCTTATATTCTCTATTATATGAAATAAATAAATACAAACCTAGCAGGGATGGTGGGAACCCCTCATAATGGGCATGGCAGGTGTACAGACCCGGGAACTCAGCACAGGGATGGTGGGAACCCCTCAAAATGGACACAGCAGGTGTACAGACCCGGGATCTCAGCACAGGGATGGTGGCAACCACTCATAATGGGCACAGCAGACGCACAGACTTGGGAACTTAGTGCAGGGATGGCGGGAACCCCCCATAATGGGCACAGCAGGTGTACAGACCTGGAACCTTGGCACTGGGATGGCGGCAACCACTCATAATGGGCACGGCGGGTGTACAGACCCGGGAACTCAGCACAGGGATGGTGGGAACCCCTCATAATGGGCATGGCAGGTGTACAGACCCGGGAACTCAGCACAGGTATGGTGGGAACCCCTCATAATGGGCACGGCGGGTGTACAGACCCGGGAACTCAGCACAGGGATGGTGGGAACCCCTCATAATGGGCACAGCAGGTGTACAGACCTGGAACCTTGGCACTGGGATGGCGGCAACCACTCGTAATGGGCACAGCAGACGCACAGACCTGGGAACTCAGTGCAGGGATGGTGGGAACCCCTCATAATGGGCACAGCAGGTGTTCAGACCCGGGAACTCAACACAGGGATGGTGGGAACCCCTCATAATGGGCACAGCATGTGTACAGACCTGGAACCTTATCACAGGGATGGTGGCAACCACTCATAATGGGCACAGCGGGTGTACAGACCTGGAACCTTGGCACAGAGATGGTGGCAACCACTCGTAATGGGCACAGCAGACGCACAGACCAGGGAACTCAGTGCAGGGATGGCGGGAACCCCTCATAATGGGCACAGCAGGTGTACAGACCCGGGAACTCAGTACAAGGATGGTGAGAACCCCTCATAATGGGCACAGCATGTGTACATACCTGGAACCTTATCACAGGGATGGTGGCAACTACTCATAATGGGCACAGCGGGTGTACAGACCTGGAACCTTGCACAGGGATGGTGGGAACCCCTCATAATGGGCACAGCAGGTGTACAGACCCGGGAACTCAGCACAGGAATGGTGGGAACCCCTCGTAATGGGCACAGCGTGTGTACAGACCTGGAAACCTTATCACAGGGATGGTGGAAACCACTCAAAATGGGCACAGCGGGTGTACAGACCTGGAACCTTGGCACAGAGATGGTGGCAACCACACAGACCTGGGAACTCAGTGCAGGGATGGCGGGAACCCCCTCATAATGGGCACAGCGAGTGTACAGACCTGGAACCTTGGCACAGAGATGGTGGCAACCACTCGTAATGGGCACATCAGACGCACAGACCTGGGAACTCAGTGCAGGGATGGCAGGAACCCCTCATAATGGGCACAGCGGGTGTGAAGACCCAGGAACTCAGCACAAAGATTTTACCAATAGAGTCTCCAAAGATAGAAGAGACTGTCAGTAGGTTTAACTCTCCAACATCCACCACTAGATCTAAGAGGATTGGCTCACTTCAGCTTTATCAGTTCACTTGAATCCTCTTTGTCGTCCTATAAGAGGCTCATTGGGAATGTGCCATTGTCTGTGTTGGAATGTACTCTGTGCGGTTTATGGAATGTTCAGCGTTTGGTGCACACACCCTTGCCTGCGAATGGCCAGCTAATGTTGTGTGTGATACAATGTATCCCTGTCCCGAGGCAAGCGTTTTATTATATCGCTGGCCATTCCTCAGGATGACATTGTTACAATGTTTGTAGCAACAGAACTGTGTTCTATAGAAGGTCCTGGATACGTTGTTTGCTACAAAGCAGCCTGGGGGGGTTTGAGATACCATGTGTGTCACCAAGAGCACTCATATATACAGAATCTCACAAAAGTAAGTACACCCCTCACATTTTTGTAAATATTTTATTCTATCTTTTCATGTGACAACACTGAAGAAATGACACTGTGCTTGAAAATAATGGTGGCCACACAAAATATTGACACTTTGGGCCCAATTTGGACATTTTCACTTAGGGGTGTACTCAATTTTGTTGCCAGCGGTTTGTATTAGGAAGGTCATCCCCCTTACCTTTTTAGTTGTGTAGTCCACAAAACACATCAGTATTCCATTGGGATCTGTCATGATGCCGTCCCACAACGCCATTTTTATCTGTGACATTATTAGGAGGTAGGGATGAGCCGAACACCCCCGGGTTCGGTTCGAACCAGAACCTTCGAACGGACCGAAAGTTCGCGCGAATTTTCGAACCCTATACGTTATAATGGACGCGAACGTTCGAAATCAAAAGTGCTAATTACAACGGCCAATATGCATGTTAATGTCATAAAACAGGTTTGGGGACCCGGGTCCTGCCCCAGGGGACATATATCAATGCAAAAAGAACTTTTAAAAACTAACGTTTTTTCGGGAGCAGTCATTTTAATGATGCATAAAGTGAAAAAAAAAAAAAGTGACATTTTCCTTTAAATATGGTACCTGGGGGGTGTCCAAAGTATGCCTGTGAAGTGGCATGTGTTTCCCGTGTTTAGAACTGTCCTTGCACAAAATGACATTTGTAAAGGAAAAAAAAAGAAGCCATTTAAAACCACTTGCGGCTTTAGGTTTGATCTTAAGTAGAATCTGAACAGGTACATTATGAAGTGTAGCTCCATCCAAAAAAAATCTATTTTTAAGCTTTTTGGAGAACATAGGGAGGGGTTATCACCCCTGTAACATTTGCTGTCTTTGCACATCTGTTCAGAACATGTCACCTCACTTTCCGTCCCAATGATAAATGTTTTTGGAAAAGTGGGGTTTTAATTGAAACAAGGATTGGTGATAAAGTATCAGTAGAGAGGAGATACCTTTTTCCCAAATTAAATCTAACAGGATAGAATTTCCCTTCCTAGGGGTAGATTTCCTCTCACTTCCTGTTTTCTCTTTCCATTTGCAAGTAGGAGTCGTTTGTAAGTTGGATGTTTGAAAGTAGGGGCCTGGCGTATATACTCTGCAGAAATTTGCCCTATTAGATGTTGGTGTAGCCACAAGACTGGTGGGCACAGGAATGGGCCCTGCTGTGAGTTAATAGATCAAGATTTGTAATTGCATGCACCTGTTGAACAGGGCAGAAAAATTGGGGGTGGTGGTGGTGGTGGTGGTGGTGGACGGTTTTGCCACAAGACTGTAAGCTCTCACAGTTACTCTTGGTGGGCGCAGGAATGGGCCCTGCTGTGAGTTATTAGATCAAGATTTGTAATTGCAAGCACCTGATGAACAGGGCAGAAAAATTGGGCCTTTGGCGGTGGTGGTGGACGGTGTTGCCACAAGACTGTAGGCCCTCATAGTTACTCTTGGTGGGCGCAGGAATGGGCCCTGCTGTGAACTATTAGATCAAGATTTGTAATTACCCGCCCCTGTTAAACAGGGGCTGAAAAATTGTGCCTTAGGCACTGGTGCTGGTGCCACAACACTGCAACCCCTCACAGAGACTGTACTTGGAGCACAGCAGTCACACGTGTTGCGAAGCATTTTTTTAAAAAATTGTAAGTACACGCCCCTGTTAAACAGGGGCTGAAAAATTGTGCCTTAGGCACTGGTGCTGGTGCCACAACACTGCAACACGGCCCTCACAGAGACTGTACTTGGAGCACAGCAGTCACACGTGTTGCGAAGCATTTTTTTTAAAAAATTGTAAGTACACGCCCCTGTTAAACAGGGGCTGAAAAATTGTGCCTTAGGCACTGGTGCTGGTGCCACAACACTGCAACACGGCCCTCACAGAGACTGTACTTGGAGCACAGCAGTCACACGTGTTGCGAAGCATTTTTTTTAAAAAATTGTAAGTACACGCCCCTGTTAAACAGGGGCTGAAAAATTGTGCCTTAGGCACTGGTGCTGGTGCCACAACACTGCAACACGGCCCTCACAGAGACTGTACTTGGAGCACAGCAGTCACACGTGTTGCGAAGCATTTTTTTAAAAAATTGTAAGTACACGCCCCTGTTAAACAGGGGCTGAAAAATTGTGCCTTAGGCACTGGTGCTGGTGCCACAACACTGCAACACGGCCCTCACAGAGACTGTACTTGGAGCACAGCAGTCACACGTGTTGCGAAGCATTTTTTAAAAAAATTGTAAGTACACGCCCCTGTTAAACAGGGGCTGAAAAATTGTGCCTTAGGCACTGGTGCTGGTGCCACAACACTGCAACACGGCCCTCACAGAGACTGTACTTGGAGCACAGCAGTCACACGTGTTGCGAAGCATTTTTTTAAAAAATTGTAAGTACACGCCCCTGTTAAACAGGGGCTGAAAAATTGTGCCTTAGGCACTGGTGCTGTGGCATGGATCATTGAGGAGGAGGAAGAGGATAGTCAGTGAACATAAGAGGACAGTCACTCAGCATCAGCATAGGCAGTCTTGAAGGGATGTGACATTAAAAATTATTCGGTTATATCCGCCTCAGGTGCCTGGTAGCTGGTGGTGATCCAAGACTGATTCATTTTGATGAATGTCAGTCGATCAACCGAGGCGGTGGACAGGCGCACCCTATGATCAGTCACAAATCCTCCAGCAGCACTGAATGTGCGTTCGGAAAGAACGCTGGAGGCAGGACAGGCCAGTAGCTCAATTGCATACTGTGCAAGCTCTGGCCAGTGATCCATCCTCAGGACCCAGTAAGCCAGAGGATTTTCGGTGGGAAAGGTGTCCAAGTCTGACCTTGCCCCAAGGTATTCCTGCACCATGTATATCAGACGCTGGCGATGGTTGCTGGAACCGATCATACCTTGGGGCTGCGGACTAAAAAATTGTCTGAACGCATCGGTCAGACGTCCACCTTCCCCACCGCTCCTTCTGCCACTGACCGAAGCCTCAGCAACTCGTCGCCCAGGACCAGGAGTTTGTAGCCTCCCAGTTTCTGGGAACGCGTTGCACAGACCTTTCTGCAAGGCCTCCCTGAGATGTCTCATCCTCTGCTCCCTCTGCGACGGCAAGATAAGGTCCGCAACCTTACCCTTGTACCGCGGATCAAGGAGAGTGGCCAGCCAGTAATGGTCCCTCTCCTTGATCCGAAGAACACGAGGATCCTTCCGCAGGCTTTGCAGGATCAGGGAGGCCATGCAGCGTAGGTTAGCTGAGGCATTCGGTCCGGAGTCTTCTGGGTCACTGAGGATGACATGATCGCCAGCCACCTCCTCCCAGCCACGTACAAGTCCACTGGCTTGTTGGGACTGTACATCATCCCTAAAAGACTGCTGCTGCTGATGCTGAGTGCCAGGCTCCACCTCCATGCTCACACAATCCTCCTCCTCCTCCTCCTCCCTCCTCATCCTCTTCCTGTGTGATGGGTGGGACAGAAGGAACACTGTCCGGATAAAGGGGGCCTTGAGAGGCAAGGAAGTCCTCCTCTTCCTGCCTCTGTTCTGCCTCAAGTGCCCTGTCCATTATCCCACGCAGCGTATGCTCCAACAGGTGGACAAGAGGGACAGTGTCACTGATGCATGCACTGTCACTGCTCACCATCCTCGTGGCCTCCTCAAATGGTGAGAGGACAGTGCATGCATCCCTGATCATGCTCCACTGACGTGGGGAAAAAAACCCAAGCTCCCCTGACCCTGTCCTGGTGCCGTAGTCGCAAAGGTACTCATTGATGGCCCTCTGCTGCGTGTGCAGTCGCTGCAGCATGGCCAACGTTGAGTTCCACCTGGTGGGCATGTCAGGTATTAGGCGGTTCTTGGGCAGGTTCAGCTCCTTTTGCAGCTCAGTCAGCCGAGCACTGGCATTATAAGATCGGCGGAAATGCACACAGACTTTCCTGGCCTGCCTCAGGACATCCTGTAAGCCTGGGAACCTGCCCAAGAACCGCTGCACCACCAGGTTGAGGACGTGAGCCATGCAGGGCACATGGGTGAGCTGCCCCTGTCGCAGGGCGGAGAGGAGGTTGGTGCCATTGTCAGAAACGACCATTCCTGGCTTAAGCTGACGTGGCGTCAACCACCTCTCGGCCTGCCCCTGCAGAGCTGCCAGAACCTCTGGCCCAGTGTGGCTCCTGTCCCCCAAACACACCAGCGCAAGCACGGCATGGCATCTTTTTGCCTGCGTACTTGCGTAGCCCCTTGTACGCCTACGGAGCACCGCTGGTTCCAAGGACAGAGCACTGGAGGAAGAAGAAGAGGAGGGGGTGGAGGAGAGAGGTGTGTCACAACCAGTAGCAGTAGTCGCGTTTTGGAGGCGTGGTGGCGGAACAACCTCCAACACTACTGCACCTTGTCCTGCATCCCTCCCAGCTGCCAATAGAGTGACCCAATGGGCCGTGAAAGAAAGGTACCGTCCCTGTCCATGCCTGCTGGACCATGAGTCAGCGGTAATATGCACCTTACCGCTGACCGCCCTGTCCAGCGAGGCATGGACATTGCCCTCCACATGCCGGTAGAGAGACGGAATCGCCTTCCGCGAGAAAAAGTGGCGTTTGGGAACCTGCCACTGAGGAACCGCACATTGAACAAACTCACGGAAGGGGGCCGAGTCTACCAACTGAAAAGGCAGCAGTTGAAGTGCTAGCAATTTAGCAAGGCTAGCATTCAACCGCTGGGCATGTGGATGGCTGGGAGTGTACTTCTTTCTACGGTCCAGCAGCTGGGGCAGGGAAATTTGCCTGCTGCATTCGGACGTCGGTGTACTGCAAGTACTTGGTTGTGACACACCGAATTCTACACCTTCAGTCCTCTCAGAGCAGCTTTCAGAGAGGACTGAAGGTGTAGTGGGGATGGAGATCCCAGTTGAGGAGGAGCAAGGAGAGGTCCGCTTAGTTCTTTGGTGTGGGTCTTTTATGTGTGCCTGCCAACGAGCTGCATGGCAGGTCGCCATATGTCTGGTCATGCTTGTCGTGCCCAAGCGGCTGATGTTTTGGCCACGCGAGATACGCTTGAGACAAATATTGCAAATAGCAGTGGTGCGATCTGCTGCACTCGTCTCAAAAAAGGCCCACACCAAAGAACTTTTCTGATAACGTGCAGAGGCAGCGCCCTGCACAGGCGGAGCTCTGCGGTGTTGTACAGTTGCTGTGCTGGCCTCTACCTGGCCTCCAGGGGCATCCTGCCTCGTTGGACATGTGACGCCGCATCCTCCTCCTCCTCGTCCTCCTCCTCATCCTCTCTCCCTTGAGGCACCCACGTGGAGTCAGTGACCTCATCATCCCCTCCCTCTTCACCACTAGAGCAAACCTGGCAGTAAGCTGCAGCTGGTGGAACTGTACTGCCAGATTCCTCAAGCTGGGTATCGTCATCCGAGCCTTCGAATCGTTGGGCATCCTCCTGGAGCATGTACCCAACACTGTGCTCAAAGAGTTCGGGGGACTCCTCAGGAGGACATGGTGGGTCTAGGGAAGGGGTGGCTGATGATGCTCTGTCAGTACCCTGAGCCTGGGTGAGAGAGGATGAGGAGGATGAGGAGGGCTTGGTCATCCATTCTACCAAGCCTTCAGCATGATGCGGCTCCACATGTCCAGCTGCCGAAAACAAAGACGCGCGTGTCCCATGGCCACGTGCTGATGACGATGCACGACCACGTCCACGTCCACGGCCACGTCCACTAGAAACAGAGCCTGCCTGCCCTGTGTTCTTGGCTCTGCACGCTCTGCCTCCCCTTGGCGGTCTTCCAGCCATTGTAGTCGGTAGTCCTGTGGGTGCTGCTGAGAAGAAAATATAGGAGCTCTGTGTGATGCCACTAACACACTAGAAGTCCTATGGGTGCTTCTGCAAAGAAAATAGAGGAGCTCTGTGTGATGCCACTAACACACTAGAAGTCCTGTGGGTGCTTCTGCAAAGAAAATAGAGGAGCTCTGTGTGATGCCACTAACACACTAGAAGTCCTATAGGTGCTTCTGCAAAGAAAATATAGGAGCTCTGTGTGATGCCACTAACACACTAGAAGTCCTGTGGGTGCTGCTGAGAAGAATATATAGGAGCTCTGTGTGATGCCACTAACACACTAGAAGTCCTATGGGTGCTTCTGCAAAGAAAATAGAGGAGCTCTGTGTGATGCCACTAACACACTAGAAGTCCTGTGGGTGCTTCTGCAAAGAAAATAGAGGAGCTCTGTGTGATGCCACTAACACACTAGAAGTCCTGTGGGTGCTGCTGAGAAGAATATATAGGAGCTCTGTGTGATGCCACTAACACACTAGAAGTCCTATGGGTGCTTCTGCAAAGAAAATAGAGGAGCTCTGTGTGATGCCACTAACACACTAGAAGTCCTGTGGGTGCTTCTGCAAAGAAAATAGAGGAGCTCTGTGTGATGCCACTAACACACTAGAAGTCCTATGGGTGCTTCTGCAAAGAAAATAGAGGAGCTCTGTGTGATGCCACTAACACACTAGAAGTCCTGTGGGTGCTTCTGCAAAGAAAATAGAGGAGCTCTGTGTGATGCCACTAACACACTAGAAGTCCTGTGGGTGCTTCTGCAAAGAAAATAGAGGAGCTCTGTGTGATGCCACTAACACACTAGAAGTCCTGTGGGTGCTTCTGCAAAGAAAATAGAGGAGCTCTGTGTGATGCCACTAACACACTAGAAGTCCTGTGGGTGCTGCTGAGAAGAATATATAGGAGCTCTGTGTGATGCCACTAACACACTAGAAGTCTGTGGGTGCTTATGCAAAGAAAATAGAGGAGCTCTGTGTGATGGGACTAACACACTTCAAGTCCTATAGGTGCTTCTGGGAAGAAAATATTGCTCTGTGTGTGTAATGGGACTAACACACTTCAAGTCCTATAGGTGCTTCTGGGAAGAAAATATAGCTCTGTGTGTGTAATGGGACTAACACACTTCAAGTCCTATAGGTGCCTCTGGGAACAAAATATAGGAGCTCTGCCTGCCTGCCACGAACACACTACAAGTCCTATAGGTGCTTCTGGGTAACAAAATATAGGAGCTCTGCCTGCCTGCCACTAACACACTTCAAGTCCTATAGGTGCTTCTGGGAAGAAAATATAGCTCTGTGTGTGTAATGGGACTAACACACTTCAAGTCCTATAGGTGCTTCTGGGAAGAAAATATAGCTCTGTGTGTGTAATGGGACTAACACACTTCAAGTCCTATAGGTGCTTCTGGGAAAAAAGTATAGCTCTTTGTGTGTAATGGGACTAACACACTTCAAGTCCTATAGGTGCTTCTGGGAAGAAAATATAGCTCTGTGTGTGTGATGGGACTAACACACTTCAAGTCCTATAGGTGCTTCTGGGAAGAAAATATAGCTCTGTGTGTGTAATGGGACTAACACACTTCAAGTCCTATAGGTGCTTCTGGGAACAAAATATAGCTCTGTGTGTGTGATGGGACTAACACACTTCAAGTCCTATAGGTGCTTCTGGGAAGAAAATATAGCTCTGTGTGTGTAATGGGACTAACACACTTCAAGTCCTATAGGTGCTTCTGGGAAGAAATATATAGCTCTGTGTGTGTAATGGGACTAACACACTTCAAGTCCTATAGGTGCTTCTGGGAAGAAAATATAGCTCTGTGTGTGTGATGGGACTAACACACTTCAAGTCCTATAGGTGCTTCTGGGAAGAAAATATAGCTCTGTGTGTGTAATGGGACTAACACACTTCAAGTCCTATAGGTGCTTCTGGGAAGAAAATATAGCTCTGTGTGTGTAATGGGACTAACACACTTCAAGTCCTATAGGTGCTTCTGGGAAGAAAATATAGCTCTGTGTGTGTAATGGGACTAACACACTTCAAGTCCTATAGGTGCTTCTGGGAAGAAAATATAGCTCTGTGTGTGTAATGGGACTAACACACTTCAAGTCCTATAGGTGCTTCTGGGAACAAAGTATAGCTCTTTGTGTGTAATGGGACTAACACACTTCAAGTCCTATAGGTGCTTCTGGGAAGAAAATATAGCTCTGTGTGTGTGATGGGACTAACACACTTCAAGTCCTATAGGTGCTTCTGGGAACAAAATATAGCTCTGTGTGTGTAATGGGACTAACACACTTCAAGTCCTATAGGTGCTTCTGGGAACAAAATATAGCTCTGTGTGTGTGATGGGACTAACACACTTCAAGTCCTATAGGTGCTTTCTGGGAAGAAAATATAGCTCTGTGTGTGTAATGGGACTAACACACTTCAAGTCCTATAGGTGCTTCTGGGAAGAAAATATAGCTCTGTGTGTGTAATGGGACTAACACACTTCAAGTCCTATAGGTGCTTCTGGGAAGAAAATATAGCTCTGTGTGTGTAATGGGACTAACACACTTCAAGTCCTATAGGTGCTTCTGGGAAGAAAAATATAGCTCTGTGTGTGTGATGGGACTAACACACTTCAAGTCCTATAGGTGCTTCTGGGAACAAAATATAGCTCTGTGTGTGTAATGGGACTAACACACTTCAAGTCCTATAAGTGCTTCTGGGAACAAAATATAGGAGCTCTGCCTGCCTGCCACGAACACACTACAAGTCCTATAGGTGCTTCTGGGAAGAAAATATAGCTCTGTGTGTGTAATGGGACTAACACACTTCAAGTCCTATAGGTGCTTCTGGGAACAAAGTATAGCTCTTGTGTGTAATGGGACTAACACACTTCAAGTCCTATAGGTGCTTCTGGGAAGAAAATATAGCCTGTAGCCAATTATGGCTCTTCGAGTTTCCGGGGCTGTGATTGGCCAAGCATGCGGGGGTCACAGTGCATGCTTGGCCAATCATCAGCCAGCAATGCACTGCGTCGGCCGCGCCGGCCGCAATGCATTGCGGGGGCCGCTCGCATCACACGAACGTGATGCGAGCGGCCAAAATAGTTCTGGGCTCGCCGAGCGCGAGCGAACGCCCGGTGCTCGATGCGAACGTGGGTTCGCATCGAGCACCGGGCCCATCCTTATTAGGAGGCAGGCTGTCTCTTTCAGGTTCTTGAAGCCACCCCTCTGATGACATGCATGCACTGTGGCACTTCATCAGGGTGCTGGCTGCAAGAATTAGGAAGAGACAGCTACCCCACCCAGTGGCACACCATATTGCATGCCCAGTAATATACCCTGTGGTCTCCTGGGATGTGTGATGTGGGTATCCCAGGAGGCACAGTAGTACACCCTGCAGCCTCCCGGGATGTGTGATGTGGGTATCCCAG